>VFSX01000136.1:345000-436306 GCA_016618255.1 Chlamydomonas sp. UWO 241
ACGATGGGCAGGTCACGGTGCGTGAGGGCAGTCACATACACACCCTGCCCCCCCCCCACACACGCACACGCATGCGCACACGCACACACACCACAAGCATCGGACGATGGGCAGGTCAAGGTGCGTGAGGGCAGTCACACACACACACCCTGTACACACACACATACACCCTGTCCACGCACACACACACACACACACACGCATGCGCACACGCACACACAGCGCAAGCATCGGACAATGGACAGGTGAAGGTGATGCCACAAGGGGGCGCAGGGGGGGGGAGGGGCAGTTTCTTCACACCTCTGTCTGCAGCACTCTTCGCGCATTTTGCTCTCCACACTTTCACACACACACACCACACACACGTACGTGCGCATGCAGATCTGGGATCTGGTTGTCGGGAACAGTGGTTACGCTAAGGATCTTGGGGAGATGACGGCTCAACCCGGGCCTCACGCACATTCCGCAAATCTTAACCCGACGAAGGCGATTGTGGCGGGACACGTGTGAAAATGACGATTTCGCGCATTCTCAAACCCGATTCGCCAGCCCGAATCTGGCAATCTCAGCCCGAAAGTGCACTTTGTCAGGTTGCGTGTTGACTAACAGAAACACTGGTCGGGAAGCTTCTGACTGAGCTCGTCGGACACACACACACCGTCTGTCGACACACACACACACACACACACACACACACACCAACGTTCACACCATGTATGCGTGCACACACACACCACACACCACACACACACACACACACACACACACACACCGCAGATCTGGGACCTCGTCGCTGGAAAGTTGCTTACTGAGCTCGTCGGACACACACACCCAGTCACCGGCCTGCACTTCCACCCGGTCGAGTACCTTCTGGGCACCTGCTCGGCAGACAAGATGGTCAAGGTTAGTGTGTGTGTGTGTGTGTGCATGTGTGTGTGTGCATCATCGTGTGTGTGTGTGTGTGCATGAGCGTGTGTATGTGTGTGTGTGTGTGTGTGTGTGTGTGCTGCACTTCCACCCGGTCGAGTACCTGCTCGGCACCTGCTCGGCAGACAAGATGGTCAAGGTCAGTGTGTGTATGTGTGCATGTGTGTGTGTGTGTGAGTGTGTGTGTGTGCATCAGCGTGTGTGTGTGTGTGTGTGCATCAGCATGAGTGTGTGTGTGTGTGCGTGTGTGTGCATGAGCAGGAGCGTGCGTGTGTGTGTGTGTGTGTGTGTGTGTGTGATGCACTTCCACCCGGCAGAATACCCAACAACCACAGATCTTGTCTCGTGGAGTCCCCACCACCACCACCACACGCACACACATGCACACACGCACACACAATTCCGAGACCTGGAGACATTTGGTTCTTGTGGTGCGCCCCCCCCCCCCCCCCCCACACACTACACACACACACACACACACAGATATGGTACCTGGCGATGTTTGGGCTTTTTAAGCCCCCCCCCCCCACCACCACCTCCACCTCCACCCCCCCCCCTCACACACACGCGCGAACTAGCACGCCAACAAAGGCGTCCAACCAACTGTAAAACTGACCGTACACACGCACGCGCAGATCTGGGACCTGGAGACGTTTGGTCTTGTGGAGTCGACCCCTCCGGAGGCGACCGGCGTGCGCGCGATGGCGTTCCACCCAGACGGGCGCCACGTGTTCAGCGCTCTTCAGGTGTGGATGGGGTGCTGCTTACACATGCACCTACGGGGGTCACATGCAAAACACATATATACACACACACACACACATGTGGGCGATCGCCACGTGTTAAGTGCTGTGCAGGTATGGGGTACTGGTCACATGGAAGCGAGAAGGGGAGACGGGGAGACAGGGAGAGAGATATTTGTAAACAGTTCCCACCGCACTTGTAACCTGGATTAAGGCTCTTGCGGCAGTCGAAAATGTATGAACGTCCCACTTGTGTGTGGTGGATGCCACACACACACACACACTCGCACGCACACACACACACACACTCACACTCTCTCACACACTCTCTCACACACTCTCACACACACACACACACACACTCTCTCTATCTCTCACGCACACACGCTCGCACAACACACACACACACACACGCACCCTGCAGGATGGGCTCAGGGTGTGGAGCATGGAGCCGCCCCCCGCAGTTCAGCATGACAGTGTCGACATGCCTTGGTACAAGGTGGGCTCAGCGGTATTGTTTCATAGTTGGAGGTGTGGATGTAGTACGACAGTGTGGACATGCCTGGGTACAATGTGGGTTCAGCGTGTAGTGGGTGATGTAGTACAGTTTCAGCTGTGCAGGTGTGGGGTGTCGTACAGTTGCAGCGGTACGGTGTGGGTGCAGCACGACAGTGTCGATATGCTGTGGTACAAGGTGGGTTTTCATAGTTGAAGGTGTGGATGTAGTACAGTTTCAGCTGTGTAGGTGTGGGATGTAGTACAGTTGCCGCGGTGTAGAACAGTTGCAGCGGTACGGTGTGGGTGTAGCACGGCAGTGTTGATATGGTGTGGTACAAGGTGTTCTAACGGCTTGCTGCGCTTTGCAGCCACCCTTTGATTGGAATGGCCAGCCCTACATGCCACGAGCGTGCTCGGCTTCTCGTGCACGCACGCACAAGCCGCCACCACGGCACCTCTCTCTCACGCGCGCGCACACACACACACGGTGTCTCCCTCTCTCTCTCTCGCCCTCCCACACGCGCACATACACACACACACGCACACCAGGATTTGCCTAACCGGTCGGATTCCAAAGAGGAGACAGCCTGAAGGGCGGTTTGCAGATGGGGAGCGAAAGGGGGTTCGGAAAAGCCGGAGAAGAAGCGAGGATCCGGGGCACAGCCCTCGGAAAATAGTGCCACCCAGGATAACACTCGGGGAGCTCTCCGGAAACCCCGAGAGTCCGGGAGGCCCTCTCCAGTAAAACCAACAGCCTGGCAGCCGCAAAGGAGACCTCTGACACACACACTGTCTCTCTCTCCCTTTGGGGTTTAGGTTTTAGGGTTTAGGGTTTACCCGCACACACACTCTTTCTCTCACAGGTTGTGGACATGAGCGTCCTCACAGAAAATAACAAGCACGTCGGCTGCTCGTTCCAATCACACGCATGCCACCACCACCCTCTCTCTCCTTCTCTCTCCCCCTCTCTGTCTCTCTCCCTCTCAATCCTCCTCTCCCCCTCTCTCTCTCTCTCTCTCTCTCTCTCTCTCTCTCTCTCTCTCTCTCTCACGCACACACACTCCCACACAGGTTGCGGACATGAGTGTCCTCACAGAAAAGAACAAGCTCGTCGGCTGCTCGTTCAACCAGAACTTTGTCGGCCTGTGGATCGTGGACCTCAAAGACGTGGGGCCGTTTGGGGAGGGGCGAGCGTCGGGAGGGGGCGTGCAGGTGCGTGTGCGGTGTTGATGGATTCCACAGTCTTGTCGGATGCATTTGATGGCGAATTGTACGCCTGTGTGTGTGTGTGTGTGCGTGTGAGTGTGTGTGTGTGTGTGTGATCCCCTGGGCGTGTGTGTGTGTGCATGCGTGGGGCCGTTTGGGGAGGGCGCGCGTCGGGTGGGGGCGCGCAGGTGCGCGGTGGGTGGTGGTGGGAGGGGCAGTGTGGTGACTTGTGTTTGTGTGTTGTGTGTTTGTGTGTGTGTGTGTGTGTGTGGCTGTTGGGGGACAGGTGCCAGGCCATCGAGCTGCGCTGCGCCCATACACAAACCAACCTCCCCCGCCTCCTCCCTTCCCCTTCCCTCCCCTGTGCTGCATGCATGCACAGCCTGAGTGTCTTGGCGGGCCCGCCAGTGTGCACCCAACCACCGCACCAGCCGTTACCCCTACAGCCCCCCCCGCTCCTCTTCCAACCGCCCAGGCGATGCACTGCACAGCCTGACGCGCGGCACAGCGCATGCTGCTTCAAAGCGCGAACGCCGCCGCAAGCCACCACGCAAACCTCCGTCACCCTTATACCACGCCATCACAACCAATCCCCCTGCCCCCCCCCTGGCGCTTTATGGCACGCACGCCCTGTGGCGGCCAGGCCACATGTTTCCAGCGGCAGCGCCCAGCCACGCGCGTCCGGATTTAGCGCCTAGCGGGCACGGCCGCCAACGCGCACCTCCGCGACGAACGTGCCGCCAATCGGCGGCTCATAGGCAGCCGCAAGCAGGGAGCTTCGCGCCGCCTCCGACTCGCACGTCGTGTCGGTCACGCTGCCGCACCCTCAGCGCCCCGCGGCGCAGCCGGCGCAGCAGCGCAGCAGCTCGGCCGGGGGGGCTAGGAGCAGCTCCTCGGGCCTCGGATCGTGCAGCGAGTCGGCCCCCGTGCGCAGCTGGGGGCTGCTTCGGGCGGTGGCGTCGTCCTAATGGAATCGCACCTCCTCCCCATACCAATGTCAACCACGGGATTCGTACGGATGGCCGCTATCAAAGCCTGCGCGTCGACGCGGCTGTGTGTTCGGGTCGTTAGGTGAGGGGCAAGCGGTCGCCCGGCGGCGCGCCGCCGCCGCTGTTCGCAGCCACCCAGTCGTCGTTAGCTGCGCCATCGCACGGCAGCCCGGGCTTAACTATCCTCAGCCTTCCTCCGCCGGACGTGCGGATCACCGCTCCATCTATTTTTCCTGGTGTCGACCCGTCCTGCCGATACTGCGGCGTTTGGGACTCGCTCAGCCCCTCTACACTAACTCCATCAGCTTTATGTCCCGCACGTTTACTTACATCTCTACATACTACCTCTTCCATCATCTTATTTCGGTTCACCGCCCGTCAATCACTGCCACAAACTCGCTATTCTTCCAGCCTGCGCTACTCTCTCATTAACATCCCTCCTAGTTTGCCTCGCAAGGCTAGCACTCTGCTCTCACCGCGCTGCTCACTCTCTGCTCGCGTAGGACAGCGAATGAGGCAGTAACGCTTTATGAACACGCTTGTTTCTTGCAGCCGCCAGAATACCACGCCGTAGCTCATCTGCCAACCTGGTCCTCTGCACAATCACGATCTCCGCCCACCCACACGGCTCAGAGTGACGCGCCGTCGCTTCTCATCCTCGTCAGAGTGATGCTTGGGGCGGGCGAGGGGTGTGTCACTGTTGCACATGATGGTAGGGGGGTTGTATTATGGATGAGCGTTTTGTTGGACGCTCAGAGTCTGCGCCGCCCAGCCACCTTGGCCCTCACTCACGCGCGCACTCCCCCCCCTGCCCAAACCTCCACCCTGATCCATTGCTGCCCCGATCCCTCCTCATCCGCCCAATCGCGCAGACGGGCGCGACCATGCTCCCGCACGTATTCGACGACCCACCGCCGCTGCGGATGGCGGCTCTGCCTGCCTGCGCCGCCTACCCCTCGCTCTGTCCCTCAGATCACCTGTGCTACGCGCACCAACTCGGGGCCGCTCCCCCCCGTCGCCGTCACGGCGGACCACGCGGGCGTGGGTTCGTCGACGTCTGGCACGGCAGCTGCCGGCAGCTACCCCCAGCAGCACGGGCAGCAGTACGGCGCGGGACATCAGCAGCACTTTGGGGCGGGCGGGCCGCCCGGCGCGGGGCCCGGCGACCCCGTGACCGAGTGCCTGGTGTCTATCAACCGGGGGCACGATGGCGTGAAGAACCAGCTTGCATTCCGGCTGTCAAACCTGCAGGTGAAGACAGAGGGGAGTGTGTTGAGGGAGAGGGTGTGGAGAGAGGGGTGTGTGGGTGAACGCACTATGTTTCATTGTCTCTCTCTCTCTCTCTCTCTCTCATTGAAGAGGGGTGTGGAGGAGTGGTGGTGTGGAGAACCAGCTCGTATTCCCGCTGTCAAACCTAGGTGTGGAGCAGAGGGGAGGGTGGGGAGGGAGAGGGTGTAGAGAGAGGGGTGTGTGGGTGAACGCACTATGTTTCATTGTCTCTCTCTCTCTCTCTCTCTCTCTCTCGTTGAAGAGGGGTGTGGAGGAGTGTGTGTGTGGAGAACCAGCTCGTCAGCTTACGCTAGCTGCTCCAAACACCTAGAGTGTTGCGTAGCCAGAGGACGAGTTTGGGGGGATTGGAGAGGTGTGAGAAGAGACTGCGTAGGTCGCGCGCCCATGTACGTGGAAACGCACTACGTTTCATTGTCTCTCTCTCTCTCTCTCTCTCTCTCTCGTTGAAGAGGGGTGTGGAGGAGTGGTGGTGTGGAGAACCAGCTCGTATTCCCGCTGTCAAACCTAGGTGTGGAGCAGAGGGGAGGGTGGTGAGGGAGAGGGTGTGGAGAGAGGGGTGTGTGGGTGAACGCACTATGTTTCATTGTCTCTCTCTCTCTCTCTCTCTCTCTCTCGTTGAAGAGGGGTGTGGAGGAGTGTGTGTGTGGAGAACCAGCTCGTATTCCTGCTGTCAAACCTAGGTGTGGAGCAGAGGGGAGGGTGGGGAGGGAGAGGGTGTGGAGAGATGGGTGTGTGGGTGAAAGCACTTTGTTTCATTGTTTCTCTCTCTCTCTCTCTCTCTCTCTCTCTCTTTGAAGAGGGTTGTGGAGGAGTGGGGGTGGGGGTGGAGTGGGGATTGACAGCATTCCGGCTGTCAAACCTTGGTGTGGAGCAGAGGTGTGTGGAGAGAGGGGGACAGAGAGGGGGGCGGAGAGAGGGGTGTGGCGAAAGGTGTGTGAAGAGCTGTCTTTCAAACTTGCAGGTGTAGGGAGAGGGGTGTGGAGAGAGGGACGGGACAGAGGGGGGCGGAGAGAGGGGTGTGGCGAAAGGTGTGAGTGAAGACCTGCCTTTCAAACTTGCAGGTGTGGGGAGAGGGGTGTGTTGAGGGGCGGGCGCGGCTCCGTCCTTGTGCCACAGGGCCTGCCTCGCCAACTTGCGTGCCCGTCTGGTCTGTCGCAGCTGCTCCTCGGCCAGTCTCTTGCTTGCCCTTGCACACACGCACACACACACGCCATCCCACACACACACACACACTCTCTCACGTCATCACACACACACGCACACACTCGAATACGCCACCAAATGTGTTTGATTGGCTGTAACGTCAACCACACTCACACACACACACACACACACACACACGCACATGCACGCACACACAGTTGTCACGCAACTTCGTCACGCGCGGCGACCTCCGCGGCGCGCTCGCCGCGGTGCGCCGCTGCGGTGACCCCTCCGTCGGAGCAGACCTCGTGCAGGTGCGCGCTCCCTAGGGTTTTAGGGTTTAGGTGTGTGTTGTCGTGGTTGCAACAGCTGTCGGGGTTGTTGCAGCTGTCGGGAAGGGTGGATTTTTGGTGACAGCGACGATCAGGGTCTCCCTCGGTCGGAGCAGGTGTGCGTTGTTGTGGCCGTCAAATGAACACGCTTCACCTTACTCGGGGGCACATGCGAGTTGCAAGTGCCAAGGGGTCTGCAGCAATCACCTAGCTAGGGCCCGTTTGATGCTTGTTGTCAGTGTGTGCTGTTGTTGCGCTGTTGTTGTTGCTGTTGCAACTCTTCTGTCGGTGCAGACCTCGTGCAGGTGCGCGTCCCTTATAGGGTTTGAGACATTGGTTCCGCCAAGGATCTTTGGTCATAATGGCTCACTACCACAATCTCACCTCGCTGGAGACGCTTTCTTTTGCGAGAATTGTGTGAACATGACGATTTCACACTTTTGGGGTCGAAACTCGCAATCTCACCTCGCAGCGCCTTCGTATATCAGCCAATCTCAACCCGGCGTTGCAGGTTCATGGGTTGCTAACGGAAGCCAACGGAAACAGTAGTTTGGGGTTTAGATTTCAGGGTTTAGTAGGTGCACGCTGTTTGTGGCTGTAACAGCTCTCAGCAGGTCTTGGTGACTGAACATAGGTGGTATGACCAGCTGGTGTGGCCAGCTAGCGTGGCCACCCAGCTAGTATGTCCAGCTGATGAAGATGGATCCTCCTGTGCCTCTCCCCAAGGGAGCCTGCGACAAGCGCAAAGTCGTGCTCGGTGCAACACCAAGGGGTGGGCGTGGGCCCAGAGCCGAGTTAAGGGTCAGGGAGTCCGTCATCGCTCTCGAGTTTCCTCTCCATGCGATGCCGAGCAATGAGAGGTGTTCATCAGTGTGGCAGCCTCCTGGGCGTGGCATCTCCCAAGCCCCACACCGCACACAGGGCATGCACACCACGCGCAATGCCGTGAACTCGCTCGACACCTCTGCAAGGCCCCGTGCCCTTGCTGGAACACCACATGGGAGTGGAGGAGTGCTGACGCTGCTCTGACCCACACCCTGATGACCCACACACCCCACAGCGCCCCACACGTACAGGGCATCCTAGCTAAGCATCACCGCATGGGATGGATGAGTGCTCACGCTGCTCTGACCCACACACCCCTCACCGCTCCACACCGCCCCACACCGACAGGGCATCTTCGCCGAGCGCGGGGCCGTGCACTCGCTCGATACGCTGCCAGGCCCCGTCCCACTTCCCTGGCGGGAGCACTGAGCCTGCTGAAACTCACCCCACACAAAAACCCACACCGCCAACACTGACTGCAGGGCATCCTCGCCAAGCGGGGGGCCACTCGCTCGATACGCTGCCAGGCCCCGTCCCACTTCCCTGGCGGGAGCACTGAGCCTGCGGACACTCACCCCCCACAAAACCCCACACCGCCCCGCACTGACTGTCTGCAGGGCATCCTCGCCAAGCGCGAAGCCGTGTATTCGCTCGACACGCTCCCCGACCTGGTCCCCGTGCTTGAGGGCGTTCTGACCCTCCAGAGCGAGCAGGCGGTGCAGGCTGCGTTGGAGCTCACGACGATCATCTACAGAGCGTTCCAACAGGTCATTCGGGACACGTGCGCACAGGTGTGTGTGTGTGTGTGTGTGTGTCTGTGGCACGGCACGGTGGCAGGGCACGGAAGCGCTGCCCTGGGCATGTTTCTGAAAGCACAAATCTTATGCTCGGGACTTATTTGTGTGCGTGTGTGTGTGTGTGTGTGTGCGTGTGCGTGCGTGTGTAGCTCTGGGGCGGTGACACGCCTTTGTGTCATCACACCTTAGCGCACATCCACGCGTGATGATGATTGCGCTGGTCATCGCGCGCACTCTTGCTGCACCGACGAGCAACTGTGAAGGTCACACCGTGTCGAGACGAATTTTCTTTTACGTCCACTGTGCGGGGGGGGGGGGGGTACGGTGCCCGTGTGATCCGCCCTGCCCTCGGGTGTCGATGGTAACACGCACACGACCGCAGCCGCAACCCGCGTGCCTACCTGCCCGCTGCCACGCGCTGCCTGGCCTCGCACGCACCGTGCCCTCTTGCGTGCGCATCTAACGTGCGCGTGTGTGTATGTATGCGTGTGTGCTCGCAGGCGAGCCGCGTGGGCGTTGACCTGAGCTTTGAGCAGCGGCGCGACCGCTGCATGACCGCGCGCCTCGTGCTCCAGTCCCTCGCGACCAAGCTCGGCCACGCGGCGCGGAACCACGCAGGGTCGCCCATCGCGTTCAAGGCACAAGACCTGGCGCAGGAGCTGGCGACGTTGTAGTGCAGTGTAGCGCGCGAGATGGTTCGCTGCGGTCGCAACACGGTTATTGCTTTCCTGAGCCACCCATCGACGCAACCCTCAATCCCCCCCCGGCCCCCACCCCACTGTGACCCTAGCCTTAACCCAAACAATCAACCACGTGTAGGAATGAATGAAGAATAAATTCGCATCAGGTGTGGTAAGGTAGCTGCTGGGTAGCTGCCATATAGAGAAATTGTGCCACGCGGCCGTGCACGCGGCAACAGAACAGCGCATGGCTTACGCATCCGCCCTCCCTGGCCTCCAGCGCACGATTGCATCGACTTCGTCGTCTGTCGTCTGTTCGAACCCACACCGACGCATTTGTGTGACCGACCCCATGCATTTTTTTGTATCCTCGATTGTCTCTCGCTCGTATACTACTCCAGAAACCCTCACCACCACACCCGCTGCACCAGTCGACCTCCCAAGTGCGTCAAGAAAGATGGTGAGCAGCGAGTGGAATTCACTGCAGCTGCACTCTCGCGTGGGCGCACCCACTATCGTCTGGCGACCCGTGCATGGATGCTGGAGCAGAGCGTGCGTCACGCTCGAGCTGGCTGCCCCGACGTGACGCGGCGTCGCTCTCCACGACACCTGCAAACCGCTTCAGCTGGCCCCTCCTTGCGCCCCCGCAGACCAGCTCCAAGCGCGTCACCAACGCCAAGAGCGCCAAGTTTCTGGCAAACGTGCACAAGCGCGGCATGGTGGAGGACCCGTCAGAGGTGCGGAGTGTGTTGCGAAGTTGCATGCGAGCGAGAAACGGCACCCGGTGTGCCCTGGCCTTGCGGCAGCCTGTGCTCCGCCGGCTTTGGCACCCGCTGCAGGCCTCGTGCGAGCTTGAGGACGCGCAGCCCCGTGTCCTCGTACTGACCCTCTGTTGCGGTGCCCCCCGCCCCGTAGAAGCGAGTCAAGAAGCTGCCCGTCGGCCCTTTCGTGCTGGCCCTCTTCCTCTTTGTGGTCGTCGGCTCTTGTAAGTGGGAGCGGGGCGGGGAAGGGGCCCACGCGCCGCGACACCACCCACGATCTGGACACTGAAAAAGACACCCCCCCTGGCTCCCCCTGCACCGCCCCGCAGCCCTGCTGCAGATCATCAGGACCGCAACCACGTCGAACCTTCCGGGCGGCGGCAACTGATCTGGCCTGCACGCATTCTGGCATGCACGCATGCGCACGCGACAGCCATGCAGCACACGAGCGCGCATGCATGCGCTGTGCCGCCTGCATGCAGCCGGCGCGATTGATCAGGAGACAGCTGCGTGTGTGACCGGCGACACGCCTGGCTCCCCAACCCCATACCCATACAACAATGGGCATGGTGTGCCCGTCCGCCATGGCGAGTACAACCGCTTTTTGACACGCGTGGCGACAGCCGGCAGCGCGGACCGGACGTGGACTCGTCTCTACTGTGGAGCTGCTGCGTATGCTTTGGAGACCACAGCTTTGGAGACCACAGCGCACGCAGTGTACACAGCTGCGTGCGGTGCCGGTTGCTGTGATCACCTGCCACGACCACTCAGCTTCCAACGCACACTGACGGGGGCGAGTCGCCTCTCATTACTCTTACTCACACTGTTTGAACGTAGCTTAATCCTTCTAACTCTGGACCTTGAGCTGTCGTGACAAGCTTTGGTTTCTGAGCATGGCATGTGGGGTGGGGGGGGGACTCTGCATACGAGCAGCTCTGGAACGGCCGAGTGTGGCAGCTCCACGCCAGCTGGCTAGCGCAGGCTGTGCTCCCCAACAGGCTCTCGCTTCACCACCATAGCCCCGGTTCCCAGCGATGCAGCGCAAGACGAGTTGTAGCTGCAGGGCAGGCGAGCGGGCGCGTGGATGGTCCAGGAACAGGTTCAGTTGCGTGCAAGCAGGAGGCGCTGTGCTGTCTGTGGTGCTGGCCCCTGGGGATGATGAAGCCCGAGCGTTGTCTAACGCGGGTGGGATCTCGCTGTAGGGCATGCGCAAGCGTTCAGGCAGGGGAGGTGCAGGGACGTAGGGCTCTGGCTGGCCTCTCTTACTCTCACACCAGTTTGAACAAAGCACTTGATCCTTGTAACCCTTGACCTTGAGCTGTCGTCACAAGCTTTGTTTTCTGAGCATGGTCATGGGGGGGGGGGGGGCTCCGCGATGACCTGTTTTCTCAACAGCTGGGTAGCTTCCGGCCTCAATGCCAAGTGCACGTGGGGGGGCACGTGGGGGTAGAGCCCGGAGGTAGTAACTTGTCACTGAGGAAATGCACGCTTTACCCCCCTATTTAGGGGGGGGGGTAAATTGGGCCCTGAATCCACTGTGGTGGGCTCTCGCTGCAGAACCAGCGAGGCCCGTGGTGAGGCCCTGGTCCCCGGTGATGAAGCACAATCATTGGGCGCGTTGTCGGTGCAGGGCAAGTGAGCGAGCATTGGGCGTTTCTTTTTACAGGTTTTACACGTTCGCACCCGGAGGCCTAGACTACACGTCTAGGGGAGCTTTTCTTAGAGAGCCCGCAATGCCACACAGCGCACCAGCCTACCAGGAGCATTGGGCGGTCAAGGCACACGCTGTATGCTCCCCCCGCCGATGATGAAGCTCGGGCAGCGTGCGAAGTGGGCTCTCGCTGCAGGGGAAGCGAGCGGTCGCAGTTCAAGCAGGGAGCGCTGCTGGTCCTGTGGCGCAGGGACGTAGGGGTCTCGCTCAGGACGTTAAGTCCTCCTGGACTTAGTGAGTGGTTAACATCGCCGCAAACGCGAGGGCCGGTCATGACGGATGACGCGGCAGCGACTGAGCGGCGCCGCAGATGTCGCGCCATTGCCGGATCGTGTGTGCCGAAGAGGATGTTGCGGCATCACAGACAGCGAGTCAGCGGCGGCGATTGATGCAGCGGTGGCGCCGGGCGCCGCGGGTGTTGATACGGCAGCAAGGATGGTGGTGCAGCAGTGGCAGGGGTAGGGGAACCGACGCCTAGTGGCTGCTGCTGGTTTGGGCTTTGTGGGGGGAAGGGGGGGGGGCTCGTATGCGCATGTTGTGCAGGTGCCATTGGTAAGCGGGGAGATAGAGAGCAACCCTGGGGTTCACGGGCGCTCTAAGGCGCGCAAACACAGTGCGGCCGCCGGCGCGCTCATCGCCCGCGCGGCCACCACCACAGAATCACCGGTGGGCAGCGGCTCCCCCGGCTCAGACTCCCCGCCACGCCACCGCGCGTGCGTGGATGCGACACAGACACAGCTTTCGGCGCTCCACGGGGCGCGGGGGGCAGCCACATACGCGGAGGCTGCGCAACACCTGCATGGCGACGCCAGCAACCACATCTCGGCCTCGGCCGACACCACAGACGCCCTCCGCGCCCTCAGCGCGGGGCAGGCAGACATCAGACGCCTGGTAGGGGGGCTGCTGGACAGGGAGGCAAGGGCGCGCGCCCAGCCACAGAATGCGCCGACGCAGGTGGGCGCGCCACTGGTTGCCGACGCCGGCCACAGCGGTGCCCTTGCGGGGGTGCTCGCTGTGGTGCAGGCGCAGGCGCAACAGATTGCGTCCCTGGTGGATGTGGTGAGCCTCCTGGTGAGCCGCGTCCCTGGGGCGCCCATGCAGATGCCGCATGCAGAGCCCGCCCGCGCGCGGGCCGGCCATGCGGCCCACAGTGCGGCGCCCCGCGCTGCGCCTGCTGCCGAGGCTGCTCAGCCTGCCCGGCCCGCTGCTGCTGCCGCCCCTGTGGCGTCGGCGGGGGGGGGGCCGGCGACGGAGCGGCCTGCGTCGGGCGCCACGCGTGCCGCATCTGCGCGCGGCCCCTCCCGCCGGGGGGGGCTGCCTGCGCGTGTGGGCGACACGTCGCTGCGCCGCAGCTTCGTGCTGTCCATCCCGGTGGCACGCGGCGCCAACTGGTTCCTCGCGGGCGGTGGCAGGCGGATGGATGAAGAGGAGGCGACGGCGGCGGCGGCGGAGCGGATCGCTGCAGCTGCCGAGGACGGCACCAGCCTGCCCGTCCGCCTGGCTACGGATGTCGTGCGCTTCCTCTACGGCGGCACCGGCCGGCGGGAGCCGGCTGATGGTGGCGTCGTGTCCGCGTCGCTCCTCAACGCCAAGCCTGCCGTCGGGGGCATCGGCGTGGAGCCACGCGGGGGCGGTGTGCTGCGTGTGCTCTTCACCGTGGCGTCTGACGCCGTGGCCGACACTGTCGTGCGCTGGCGCCACGAGCTGCGCCGCTGCGTGGACTCGACTGCAGTCTTCGACGTCCTCAGTGACCGCGAGGAGGCGCAGCACCAGGCGCTGTGGCCCGCTTTCCTCGCCGCCAAGGTTGCGGGGAAGCGGGCGCAGTTCCACCGCGCGCGCCTCGTCGTTGACGGCGAGCGGGTGCCTGCACCTGCTTGCTAGATGGCATTCCCTCTGGGGGTGTTTTTGAAGGGGAGGTGGCGCCACACGCGTGCGGTGGCGGGTGCGGTGTGGTCGCTGAGTAGAGTGCTGCGGCGGGTGTGCTACTAGCCCCGCTTCCGGTGGTCTGGGGGAGGGCTTTTTGGTCCCTTCATGGTTTTATACCTTGGGTCCGCCCTCTGGCCATTTGAGGGGCTGGGTGTGCAGCCTGCACAGTGGTGCTGCTTGCTTGGCGCCCGCCACCAAGTGTGGATGGCGTTACCGTGGGCTACTTGTAGCTTGACCTTTTGTGGGCCTTGAGCCTTGTTTCTCTAAGTCCCACTGGAGCTTTGGAACCGTACGTGTGACCGCCAGAAGTGGATTGTAAAACTCTCATCATCATCATCTACTCCGTGTGGCGCGTGTGTCGAGTACGGTACGACTTGAAGACCTGCAGCTGTCGACGCCTCTAGCTGCTTCTACACATGTAGCTGCTTCTGCGCCTGTAGCTGCCTCTACACGCAAATCTTCTATATTCCCCGTGTGTGCGTGTGTGTGCGTGCGGCGAGCATGCCGCAGCTAGGCAGGTAGTCGGTGTGCAGCAGCTAAGCGGCGTGCATTCGTGCGTGCACGCAGCTGTGTGCGCCTATCATACGCGCTCTTCTAGTGTGTTTATAAGCTCTTCGCCAGGGGCTCCCGCCCTGGCGCCGCTCGATGGCGGACAACCGGGACAACTGCGCTTGATACTGGGCGGCTGAAAATCTGGAAATTTTCCCTGAGCGGCTCTGACGCACAGCGCTACTGGTGAACTGTTCCTGATGGGGCGAGGCTATGTGGCAGATGGGGCAGCGGTACGATGGAGAGCACGATGCACGATGGCGAGAATTGCGGCGAGCATGCACCCCCTCTCACAACGATCGGAACTCAAGCAGATTGCGGCTCCTAATGGTTTACTGTGCCTGGATGGAAGAGAGAGACGGATGGCGAGAAATTGAGAAACATGGGAAGCGAGGCACATGCGGCTAGGCTTTGTGAGGAGGTTGCGGCGCAGGGGTTCCCTGCCCCAAGGCGCAGATTATTAGATGGCGACGCGATCGATGCACCAGCCGTGCGGCATGGGGCGAGGCGAGGCCCCACCAGCGGGCGGGCACCATAATGGAGATGGCGGCTAAGAACGGGGAATGCGGCTACCGGGGATGAGGCTACGGGTTATGCATGCCAGGGGACGGCGGACAAGGCTAATGCGTCACGGCGCATGGGTAAAGAACGGGGAATGAGGCTACGGGAGCTGGCGGGCGCGGCGCGCGCGCGCGCGCGGCGCATGGGGGTTGCATGGCGGCGCTCTGCGCGTGCATGCATGGAGGAGATTGCTGGCGGGCATGGAGGAGCTTGCTTGAGGGCAAACAGGAGATTGCTCGCGGGCGTGGAGGAGATTGCAGGCGGGCATGGAAGCGAGAAATTGAGAAACATGGGAAGCGAGGCACATGCGGCTAGGCTTTGTGAGGAGGTTGTGGCGCAGGGGTTCCCTGCCCCAAGGCGCAGATTATAGATGGCGCAGCAATCAATACACTAGCCGTGCGGCATGGGGCGAGGCGAGGCCCCACCAGCGGGCGGGCACCATAATGGAGATGGCGGTTAAGAACGGGAATGAGGCTACAGGGAGAGGATACGGGTTACAGATGCCAAAGGGGACGGCGGAACAAGGATCAGCCATAGGTGTCACGGGGAATGGCTAAAGAACGGGAATGAGGCGGGTGGTACGGGTGCTGGCGCGCATGGAGCGCGGCGCGGCGCATGGAGATCGCATGGCGGCGCCCATGCATGGACGAGATTGCTGGCGGGCATACAGGAGATTGCTGGCGGGCATGGAGGAGATTTCTTGCGGGCATACAGGAGATTGCTGGCGGGCGTGGAGGAGATTGCTGGCGGGCATGGAGGAGATTGCTGGAGCCAATGGCGGCGGCGGGACTAGTAGTAGAACACAGGCGCACACCAACAATGCGTTGCTGTCACTACCTGGGTGGTATAGGGTGGATCTGGGGGCCCAGTGTCCTGTCTAGGTCCAGTGCGTGCGCGCGTGTGGGGGTTTACCCTCACCCCTACCAGGTAGCCAGCCAGTTTCCCACTGAAACTGAGTTTAAGGTGTCGGGCGCTAGCGCCGACACCGGTCTTATACATCATTACTGGTGTCACACAGACTGTAATATCCATCATCATCAGGCAGCTAACTGGCAGCTACCAGACAAGCAGCAAGCAGCAGGCAGCAGCCACATGAATCGATCGGGTCGCGACGCCAGAGCCATTTACATGACAGTTCGCACTTCATGAAAACTTCACACGCGGGTGCGTGAGTGTGTGTGTGTGGGGGGGGGGGGCATCTACCATATTTTTTAAATCTGGCTTTGTGGGCGTGTGAGATGTGACAGACCGAAGTTGGAGGGGCGTGGCTTTGACGGTAAGAACCCCAATGTAACCATCTTGATGAGGCGAGCATGGAAATATGGTTCATTGCCATCATGTGCACAGTCGCTTTTAGTGACTTTCTACATCATTTTTATCGAAGTAATAATACTCTGTTAGTCGTATCCGTCATCATCATTATCCATCGTTATCACATTTATGCATGCACAGCTCACGGTCATGGACATGGCAGCGACCGAGGGACAATGCTAGGTCTGCGTAGTGGCGCGGGGGGGGGGGGGGGATTTCTTCTTTTGTCGCTCTGGCAGGCTGGCGCTTGCGCGGCCTCGCGTGCTCTCCTAGTAGAGCCTTCCTAGACGTCTGGTCTGGGAATTCACTCGTGCCCCCGGTGTCCTCTGGGTGTGTACATGATGATGATGGTGGTTTTTACAGGCGTGGGTGACGCACCGACCGGCAGCGTATTCGACTACAGACGGGTGCCTGGCTACTAGTGGTGCGGGGCTAGCGGGTCGGGGCTGGACCTAGATAGGGCACGCGGGCCCCAGATCTGACTCCTCCCCATGGGGGCACAGCCGTGGGGTTCACAGTCCCGCGGGATCGCGCCCCCTAGACCTCCACCGTAGCACAGCAAACGTCGATCTTCTCCTCCATGCCCGCCAGCAATCACCTCCATGCCCGCCTGCAATCTCCTCAATGCATGCGCGCACAAAGTACGTGTGAAAAGTGTTATAGATCAAACCACAGAGTGCAGACGTCTGGCCCCCCTCTGTCTCTCTCTCTCTCTAAAAGGGGTTGCGATCATCGCGGCGCTGCGGCACACAGCGAAAGGGCACATGCTCAGGCAGCGCACCACATCAAACCGCAGAGGTTAACCCCACACGCCCCGAAAACACCTGCAGACACCTGGCCCTCTCTCTCTCTCTCTCGAATCAAGGAGGCCGCGACCATCGCGGCGCTGCGGCACACAGCGAAAGGGAACATACCTAGGAAGCGCATCACATATCAAACCGCAGAGATTAATCCCACAAGCCCCGAAAAAACCTGCAGACACCTGGCCCTCTGTCTCTCTCTCTCTCTCTCAAATCAAGGAGGCCGCAACCATCGCGGCGCTGCGGCATACAGCAGCACAAAAGGGAGCATACCCAGGAAGCGCACCAGATATCAAGCCGCAGAGATTAACCCCACACGCCCGCTTGACATTGAGTCTAGGCCTCAACTCACGCCCCGGGGTCCTCCGGGCACGGACATGTGAAACCTGTTCAAAAAAAATCGAGCCCGACGCTGACATGTTGTCGGGCTACACCCCCCCGATGCAAGGCCGCATTGCGCGGGGGCTTTATTCCTGCTGGAAGGCCGGCGCGTGTGCGGCCTCGCGGGCTCTCCTAGGAGAGAACCCGCTCGACATCGAGTCTAGGCCTCAACTCGCGCCCCGGGGTCCTCCGGGCGCGTACATGTCAAACCTGTCCAACCACTCCATTATTTCACTATCACGGCTGTCACAGACCTGCCCCTACCATATTCTCCACCGCTGAGGCATGCCAACCAAGACGGTGGTGGCGTTTGAGGTGGTCGGGGGTGCAACCTCAGCTGCGCCTCACCCTACCACAGCCCCCTATAGTGTTACCCCAGCGGGACAAGCTATACACATAGGACTAAAATTGTGGCCTTGTTACAATGTAATACAATTCGAACGAATCCTGGTGCATTGTAACAAAGCCATAACGTAGCTTGTACCGCCGGGGTGACAATACAGGGGGCTGTGGTCGGGCAGGCGGTGGTGGGCGCCTCAGGCGGTTGGGGGTGGCCCCTGGGCTTCAGCAAGTGAGCTGTGGGGCCCGGGTTGAGCCATCATTTTCACATGACCCTAAGCAGAATCACTGGTTGAGCATGTCGCCCATCATGACAGGCTGCCCTACCACAGCCCCATCGTCTGATCCGCGCAAGTGAATGCGGTAAAAGTGCCTTGAGGCGGTCGGGGGTGCGCCTCAATGCCTTCATCCTGACAATGCCTTCATCCTACAGCACATGATTGAGAGGCGCAGCCATGAGCGAAAACCGCTGTATACTGCCTTCATCGACTTTAGAAAGGCATACGACTGCGTGCATCGGCAGCTCATGTGGGAGTGCCTTAAGAGCCTGGGGGTGGGGGGGGCGTTTTTAGCAGCCCTGACATCACTGTACGATGGGGCTGGCATGTGCGTGCGCATAGACGGCACGGTGGGACCAGGCTTCACCACACGCCAGGGGGTCATGCAGGGCGACCCAATGTCGCCGCTTTTGTTTGGGCTGTTTATCGACTCACTAGAAGGGGAGCTTGACGCACAGATGCCAGAGGTCGGGGTCCCCCTAGGGACAGGAGCAAACAGGCGGCTCCTACGGTTACTCTTGTATGCAGATGACCTCGTGCTCATGGCAGAGACGCCGGAGGCGCTCCAGCGCTTGCTAGATGCACTTCACGTTTTTTGCAGGACGCACGCTCTCACTGTCAATGTCCGCAAATCTGAGGGGGTGGTGTTTAACGACCAGTACTGCCCGGTCACGAGCGCCAGGGGAAGGGTGACCCTGAAGTACGCTGGTATGGACCTGCCCATCAATCACGAGTTTAAATATCTGGGCATGCTTTTTGGGAGCCGTCGGGCAATAGGCGCGGGGCTGGAGCAGAGGCAGGGGGCGGGCCAGCGTGCACGCTTCGCCCTAGCGCGCAGATACGATGCCATGGGCCTCCACAACGTGGGAGTAAAGGCGCACCTGTTCAACGCACTGGTGCGACCTGTAATTAACTACGGGTGCGAGATCTGGGGCCCAGGGTTGATGGCGGGGGCGGGCATGGGGGTACAGGGGATCTTCTCGGGGGCAGCCGACAAGTGGGGGTTGGCTGGAGGGGACGGGGGCCCCTCCAAGGCGGCGCGCCGCAAGTGGCGCGCCATGGAAGCCCTGCACTTGCAATCTGTGCGCGAGGCCCTCCGTATTCGCAGGTGTGGGCAACAGCTATCGCTGCTGGCGACGGAGGTGGGCTGGCGACCGCTGTCGACCGACTGGCTGCGGCAGGCGGCGCGCTTCTGGGCGAAAGCGCTACGGCGGCCGGATGGCGATCTGCTGAAGGCGGCAATGCGGGAGAGCTGGGAGCTAGCGGCGGGTGGCGTGCGAGAGAGCTGGGTGGCACAGCTGAGCGAGTGCCTCAGCACAGTGGGGCACACGCTGGTGTGGGGCCAGGAGGCGGGGGGCATCGCCCGCCTGCTAGAGACAGCAGCGGCAGGTTGGCTGGCATCAGAGACCAGCACACCAGAGCTGCCAGAGGACGCCAACCAGCTCAGCGTCGTCCGCTCAGTGCCTGACTCATGGTCACACCGCTTCAAGATGCTTACTTACTTGCGGTGGATGGCAGACGACTGTGGCGGCGCACCAATGCTCTGGACGGGGCTGAACAGCGCCGCCCAGATCACGACACTCGCACGCTTTAGAATGGGGCTGCATGAACTGCAGATAGAGAAGGGGCGCCACACGGCGCAGGCAGAGCCACGCAGCCAGAGGCTCTGTCGCCTTTGTGGCATGCGGGAGGATGAGGCACACGTGATTTTTGAGTGTCCAGCGTATACGGAGACACGCGTACAGTTCCACACCCTTTTCCTGAGCGTCCCTGGGGACGATAAAGGCTTGGATGCGAAGATGCGGGCGTTTATGAACCCCAGCCCGGGGCTACTTTACCCTTGTTTTTGGCGTGACATGGCCAACTTTCTGGTCTCGTGCCTTGATATACGTAACACAAGTCTGGAGATGGTAGAGGATCGGGAGGAATAATTGGCCTGAAGCGAACGATGTTTTGAATTAGGAGTCAATGAGGCAGCCACGATAGTGGCGGGGACCCAAGCGTGGGTTCCCGAGGAGCTGCGGTGGACTGTGCCGTTTGCAGTGCACCGCAGCTGGCGCACCTGAGAAATGCCCACGCTGGGTCTCACACGTGAAAGCTGCCCCAAAGATGACAACCTCAAAACGGAGTATGCAGAAGGAACATATTTATCCGCTATAACCGGGGGGCAAGCTTGCTTTCTAACCTATCACCAAATCCCACACTGTTGGTCACTACTGACCGCCTTTTCCAGCCCCTTTCTAGGTAGTTAGGCTTAGGGATGTGCCCCTCACCGAGTCCTTCTGTGCCTCCCCCCTTCAGCAGGGGGGGGCCTGCGACACGTCCAATGTCGTGCTCGGTGCAACTACAAGGGGTCAGCTTCTGCTCAGAGCCGGGTTAAGGGTAACAGGTTGAGAATCCTGTGAATGCTGGTTGAAATCCCAGTTAGAAAACCCCTTAACACGTTAGAGGTTGCGGCCCGGCTGGATATCCTTTTCGGCCACGTCTTGGCCTTTCTCCCCACGGGGGGATGTCTCTTCTGGCAATTGGCGACGAACCTGCCTTGCGTTTTCCGTTTCCCAACATGCGCTCACCGACTTCAACAAGCGTTTGCTGCCGCTGCGGTAGGGGACCTAGGGGTGCGCCCACGCTCTTTACAGAGTTGGGGTTCCCTACCACCAACAGCCAGCCATCTCAGTAAGGTGCTCGGGCCATACGCGCCGAGCACGGTCTTATACGCCTTTAGAGGTGTCCCTGACTGTAACATCCATCATCATCATCATCAGGCGGTGGTGGGCGCCTGAGACGGTCAGGGTGGCGCCTGAGGCGATCAGTGGTGCGCCTCAGGCGGCGCCTCTGGCGGTTGGAGTGCCTGAAGCGCCGCCTGATCCGCGCAAGTGAATGGGACGCCTGAGGCGCTGCCTCAGGCGTTGTGAATGTGGTAGGGCTGGTCATCACAGCCGTGGCTGCTGGCCCTGGCACAGCAGTCGCGCCACCGCACGCTGCACACGCACACGCACCGCCGGTGCGGCAGCATCGGGCGGAAGGGCCGCCGGGGCGCTGGGGTTCAGCTGCTTGAATTCGGCCACTGGGGGCGGAGACAGCCTTTCAGGTGCAGGTGCGGACAGTGTCACTGGCGTGGTCGCGCCGTGGGTGTGGTATCTTACGTCCACACTGTTCACACTCCCGCGTGCATCCTGCCCCGAAGTGTTGAACGATGCACGCGTGAAGTGCGCGTGTTCCTGCGTGCAAGGGCGGGCCAGTGTGTGTGTGTGTGTGTGTGTGTGTGTGTGTGTGTGTGTTGTGTGTGTGTTGTGTGTATGCGTACGCGCATGCGTGCTTGCGTGTGTGTATGTGCTATGCACATGTGCGGGTGTGCACTTGGGCCAAGTGCGCGCATGTGCGTGTGTCTGCATGCGCATGCTGCATGTGCGTGTGCACATGTGCACCTGCGTGTGTGTGTGTGCGCGCGTGCGCGCGTGCGTGCACGTGCATGCACTTGCGTCGTGTGCGCGAGTGTGTGTGTGTCTGCATGCGCATGTTGTATGTGCGTGTGCACATGTACACGTGTGTGTGTGTGCGTGTGTGCATGTGCGTGCAGTGTGCACGTGCATGCACGTGTGCCGTGTGCGCGAGTGTGCGTGTGTCTGCATGCGCACGTTGTATGTACGTGTGCACATGTACACGTGCGTGTGTGCGTGTGTGCGCGTGCATGCACTTGTGGCATGTGCGAGTGTGTGCATGTGCCTGCCTGCATCTGATGGGAGGGGGGAGGAGGACAGTGTTTGTATGTGTGTACCGTAGCCACGCTTTGCCTTGCGGGGGTCCACTAAGGGTCCCTATTTATTTGGAATTTTTTCTTTTTTGCGGCGTTTTTTTTTACTGAATTTCGTCTTTGCGCTGCGTTTGCGGCGGCTTGTGCGGGGCCTGTAGAACGTTGCTCCGGGTTCGAATCCCAAACGACATTTTTTACCTTTGCGGCGCATTTCCTGGCTCAATTTCACGTTTACGGAGCTTTTGCGGGGCGTTGTCGGACTTGGGGCTCGATTAACGGAGGCGCGTTCTCGTCGCCGAGCCCTGGACCCAGCAATGCGGCGCTGCTGGTGACGAGGATCTCCGTGCCGCTGACGAGCGGGGTAAAATACGACTGGCCCGGCTCCTGCTAGACTGCCCCTCGGTGGAACACTTCAGGAGCGGCTTGCCCGGCGCTGCCATGGCTTGGCGAGTAGCCGCGGCGCTGCCGCGGCCCGTGCTGGGAGACGGCCCTTATCCTCCCCCCATGCAGGACGCCATGCGGCACCGATCTCGACGAGTTGATCGACGAGCGGAGGAGCTGGCGCCCGTCAATGCATGCTGGACATTGGTCAAGATGGCTGCCCGTGGAGGCGGGCTACCATCACGGCTTCAGCGGTGGCGACCGCCGAGGCAACACAGAGTAAATCCGCTTCACCAATCGCAGCGTTCGTCACCGCGCTCATCCTCGGGGTCGCTCGTCTGCCGGTGACTGGCGTTGGAAGGTCTTCAGGCAGCCTCCATGACAACTCTGTCGTCCATGCACCCCTGGAGGGTGGGACCTGGCCATGCATGAGGCATGGGGCGCCGGCTGAGCCCCATGCAAACGAGAGCTGGACAGCCATGCACTGCCAGGCGGGGACCGTTCCAGTCAGCGCCAGTCGGCTCTGCCGGCTTGACTGGCCACAAGGCCACTACTGTGACCCTGAGGAAGGTCCTCTCCTATATGCTCCTTGCCAGACATGTCTCTCAGAGACCGCTGTTTGGGGTAGTCTAGCCGGCGGGAGCGGTGGTCTATCGGCCGGGAGCCGGCGGTACTCTAGTACTTAAGTGTGCGGGAGTATCGGCGGGTGTCTCTAGTAGAAGAGTAGCCTGCTTAGCTGGAAACCCCGTGTTACTGTTACTGTCGGACTTAATAATGCGCACAGGCAAAGCGTGGCTACCGTATGTGTGTATGTGTGCGCGTGTGGCGCTGTTGTTGCTCCAGTTGTGCTACCAAAGACACCAGGCAGCCGGTTAGAGAAAAATGGCAACCCACCAGGCACTCCTTTCCAGCCGCGATGAATGTCTTCGCATCAGTGGTGTCATTCGCACCCCCGTAGCCCCCGCAGACCCCGCTGCGGGGGCAAACCGGGAAATTTGGGGGGAAATTGCGGGGGCGAATTGCAGGAATATCTCTCCAAAAAGTTTCACACTTTCCTGCGAAAAAGCGCCGCCTGCGTGAGCAATTCGGCGTGTTCCCTCCTGTGTTTCTGGGGCAAACGGGACATTCTTGGTTTCCTTAATGACACCACTACTTCGCAGTCGGCGCAGAAACTGTCACAAACCTTACCCTGAGCCTAGCCTTTAAAAAAGATGCCCCTGGTTAGTGACGGGTATTAATTACCGGCAGGGTGTTAATTACCGGCAGGGTGTAATTACCGGCAGGGTATTAATTACCGGCAGGGTGTTAATTACCGGCAGGGTGTAATTACCGGCAGGGTATTAATTACCGGCAGGGTGTGGAGTCCCACACTTCTATACTGTGTGGACCTCTCATGAGCTGAGCTCTGGATGACGAGGACAATCAAGAGCGAGGCGGGGCTCCTGATATTTACCAATCACTAACACCCTTCCTCTGAGCTTTTACAACCCTGAGAGTTGTAACAGCGCCACTACGTTAGTACCACTACGTTAGTACCGCATTGCCGCCAGTTTTATCAAGGGGGTAATTGTTTAGAATTGAAGTGCTTTGCCGCGATTTTCCACGTTTTGACGTCTCTATTGGCGTTTTTTGTGACTTGTTCGGCAATATTTGTTAGAAATCGACCTTGCCGCGACGTTTTCCCAATCATTTAATTGCAAGGCAACGCGGTACTACGGTAGTCACGCATCAGACGCGTCACAATCGACAGGCCGAGCCACTCGCCAGGCGCCCTCCCCCTGCGCTCACTCGCCGGCTGTCGCCGCCACGCGCAGCCGCTCCCTGCATCCTGATCACAGCGCGACTCCCTGCCACTCTCCTACTCACTGCCCCGCGCTCGCAGCGCTCATATGAGTATATCGGCGCCTAACTTAACGTATGATCATCAACTGGCAGAGCAACTCACCAGGCACACTCCCCCTGCGCTCACTCGCCGGCTGTCGCCGCCACGCGCGGCCGCCCGCTGCGTCGCGCGCACAGCCCGACTCTCCGCAACTCGCTGAGCCGCTGCCTCGCGCTCGCAGTGCTCGTACTCAGCTATGCCATCTGCCATGGCCGCCACCGCCGCGAGCATCAAGCCGCGACGCAGCTGCACCGCCGCGCGCTCTTCCTCGACTGCAAGCGCACGCGCCTGCTGCTGGTCGGATGCAACAGGGGGTGAGGGTGAGGGGGGGGGGGTCAATCAAAGGGAGTCAGAGAGGGGTGGGAGTGAGGGGGAGGGGGGGTCAATGAAGGGAGGCAAAGAGGGGAGGGGGGGGTCTATGAAAGGGAGGCAGAGAGGGGAGGGGGTGGGGGGTGGGGGGCCGTCTGCCATCGCCGACACCACCGCGTGCTCCTCCTTGACTCTAAGCTCACGCGCCTGCTGCAGGTCAGATGCAACATAGGGTGGGAGTGAGGGGGGGGGGTCAATGCAATGGAGGGAGGGAGGGAGGGAGGGGAGAGGAGGCTGGCAATGGAAGGAGAGGGAGAGAGGGGGGGGGGGGGAGTGGCCACCCTGGTGGAAGGGAGGGAGGCAGAGAGGGAGGGGGCAGGGGGCTGGCAATGGAAGGGAGGGAGGGAGAGAGGGGAGGGAGGGGGGTGGAAGGGAGGGCAGCAGAGAGGGAGGGGGCAGGGGGCTGGCATGGAAGGGAGCGAGGGAGAGAGGGGAGGGGGATGGGGAGGGGTGGGGGTGGAAGGGAGGGGAGGCAAAGAGGGGAGGGAGGGCAGGGGCTGGCAATGGAAGGGAGGGAGAGAGGGGAGGGGATGGGGGGGGGATGGAGGAGAGCAGAGAGGGGGGGGGCAGGGGCTGACAATGGAAGGGACGGAGGGAGAGGGAGTGGGGGGGGGAGGGAGGGAGAGAGAGGGAGGGGGGCAGGGGGGGCTGGCAATGGAAGGGAGGGAGGGAGAGAGGGAGGGGGGGAGCGAGGGGGGGAGGGAGGCAGGAGGGAGGGAGGGAGGCAGGGGGGGGGGGAGGCACGTGCCGCGCCGTGACCGCACGTGCCGCGCCGTGACCGCATGGGCAGATGAGCCCCAGCCGTTGGTGCAATCGCAGAGTGCTCCCCCCTCCGGATCTGTGTCACTCCCAGGCATGGCGGTGGCAGGTGTGGCAGTGGTGACGACAGTGGCAGTGGTAGCGGCAGCGGCAGTTGGCAGCGGCAACAGAGGAGCGCCCCACAGGCCTCGGCAACCGCCGATGAGACACGGCAACGCAGTCGCCCACCTTGGCGGCAGCCAGCAGTGAGGCGGCGGAAGCTTCAGCGACGGTGGCAGCGGCAGCTTTAGCGACAGTAGCAGCGGCAGCGTCAGCGACAGTAGCAGCGGCAGCGCGGCCCTCCAGCTGGCCCGCCAGTAAGGCAATGGAAGAGCAGCACCCCTCAGCCGCCATGCGCGTCGAGGGGGGCTGCGTGGCAGCGGCAGCGGCGCCGGAAGCGTGGCGCTCTAGCGGGCCTGCCAGTAAGGCAATGGAAGAGCAGCACCCCTCAGCCGCCATGCGCGTCGAGGGGGCCCGCGTGGCAGCGGCAGCGGTGCCGGAAGCGCGGCGCTCCAGCGGGCCTGCCAGCGAGGCAGTGGAGGAGCGGCACCCCTCAGCCGCCATGCGCGTCGAGGGGCTGTCAGTCTTCTCGGCCGCGCGAGTCGCTCCAGCTGACTCGTCAGCAAGGCAGTGGAGGAGCTGCCCCACTCCTTCTCGGCAGCCACCAGTGTCGCAACTGAGGGGCAGCCCTCCTCCGCCGCCGCCAGGCCGGCCACATCTTGGACGTCTTCCTTGACGGTGGCTACGTGCCACGCCCACGCCGCGTTGGGCAGCGACGCGGACCGCTGCAAGGTGAGCTGAGAGCGGAACGCTGCATTCCCGCTGACGTCAGACTCCGGCCCCGGTTCTGGTTCGTTGTGGAGAGACGCGATGTGCATGGCGTAGAGCAGGCCATGCGCATGGGGAAGCAATGCGCACCGCACGGCGGGCCCCGCCCCCGAGCCTCCAGCGCGGGTGGTCGAGAGTTCAGGCGCGTTCGGAGGCCACGAGGCTGGGGCCATGGGGCATACGGCGTCTCTTGCTCGGGTCTGCGCACAGTTGGGGGGGGGGGGGGGGTAGTTGAAGGCTTGCTGAGCGGACCCCTGGTCTTCATACACATGGCCATCATAACGAATACATGGTTTGAGCGTACCGTACGTGCGGTTTGCCTTTGCGTATAATTATCGTTTTGACCCCCCCCCCGCCACAAAGATGTGCGCGATGGCCGAAAATAACTCGTCGGACCCCTCCGCAGCAGGGTTTTCGATTATCCGGCAGTGGGGTTCTCAGAGAACTTGTCTGCTTCAGACGTGCTGTCGGATGCAATCGGCTCGAGCTCCAATCAGCTACTTAAGGCTGGATGCGCCATTCCAATGTGGCCACAACACGTCGTGCTTGCCACGATGACGAGCCCTGCTACCAGTGCAGCCTGTGGCATGCAAGCCCTCGTGCAGGCCCTCGTGCAGGCCCTTGTGCAGGCCCTCGTGCAGGCCCTCGTGCAGGCCCTCGTGCAGCCTGTGGCATGCAAGCTCTCGTGCAAGCCCTCGTGCAGCCTGTGGCATGCAAGCTCTCGTGCAAGCCCTCGTGCAGCCTGTGGCATGCAAGCTCTCGTGCAAGCCCTCGTGCAGCCTGTGGCATGCAAGCCCTCGCGTCGCGCGCTTTGTACAGCCCCCCTCCCCCACACACACCTGTCCCCATTGACACCCCTGACCCAGAGACGTGCCACTGGGGCTGGTAGGGCTGCTGTAACACGCTCGATTTGTTCCAGGGGCGTTCGAACATCAGAAGGATGGCAACGGGTGACCTTGCACATTCCAGCTAAATAAATGTTCAACTTTGAACATTTATTTGAACATTTATATTGTGATCCTTCTGATGCTCGCTTAACGCCCCGTGGCTGAATATACAATTCATTTTGGGCCCGCAATTGGTTTAACAATTACAATTTCGACCCCCCCCCCAAGCAAGCAATATGGACGGTAGGCAGCACTACTGTTATACTTTATGCGCGTGAATGGCCTTAGCGCATGGAGATGCTCTTAGAAACCTCTTTCATCGATGGCGCGACGACGCAAGCACAGAACAAGCGGGGGTTGCTTGGACGCGTGGTGTGCGTGCATGAGTGTGCGTGCATGAGTGCGTGTCCCGCAAACGGCTCCTCCCTCGGCACTATTCCTCCCCTCTCCCCTCCACCACGTCCCTGCCATTCGTATTTGCTTCCTGCCCCTGCTGAAGGCGCCGCAGAATAAGGGCTTCCGGGGGAGCTTCCGGGAGAGCGAGCTTCCGGGAGACCGAGCTTCTCGGAGACCGAGCTCCCGGGGAGAGCGAACTGGAGGTCGCCGTTGGATCCTGTTGGCGTCGCCATTACAGATTGGCTGGGGGGCCGTTGGCCTAATCCTTCCACACCGAAACCCCACCGAAACCAATCGTAATGGTCGTAACCACAGGGTGGTTGAGTTGAGGGACTGTAACTCCCTGAACTCAACCCCGGCCGTAACTGTTACAGGAGCGAGCTTTGCCCAGAACCCGTAACTCACAAATTGTGAAACGCTGTCGAAAGTGCGAATCGGCCCTCCGATTCGCACTTTGATGCGAGCCTGCCCCTAGTGCCTGCTGAAGGCCAGTTTGGCCTCTGGAAGGGTCAGGGAGAGTCAAGAAAGGAGATGGGCCTCCGACCCCACACCACACCCAGCCGTCGCGTTGACACAGACGCCCGATTTACGGGAGGGTACTGGGAATGGAGGTCTGAGTTAGGTGTGTTCCCACTCACGACCTAGAAGTTCCTTCAAGTCTGGAAGAAGGGTGGAGCGACTTTGACCGGACGTCGACGTCGGAGACGCTAGCGACGTTGACTGAACGTCGGCTGTGACTAGAAGAAAAAAGCACTTATTCTAGATTGACTAGGGGACCGCTCGGGGGCCCTCTAGCGCGACTAGAAAACTTGGAAGTTTTCGGCGGAGCCCCCATTGGGGGGGGGGCTCCGCCCCCGGGTTTGGGATGTAACAAGTGATGTTAGTAAAGGGCCCCTCAGCACCGTCTGACCCGGTACATCGCTGCGGGATGGGCTCAAAAGCTAAATACTCAGGGGCGTGCGTGGCCTCAGTGAAAGTTGGTGCCAAATTGCGTTCTCGCCACCGTGAAATTTGGTCGGCGCCCCAGCGCCGACCATGCCCTCGCCCATCGTCACCCACCCCGCAGTCAAAGCTTCGCGTTGAAAATCGCTGCATGATGCCTGGGTGTCAGGGCGGGTCACCTCAACCCCCAGCCCCCAGCCGCGCACCACGCACACGCGCACACGCACACACACCAGCTTGGTATAACTGCTCGACCCGAGCGGCCGGGGACAGACCGTGGGTGGCAGTAGGTCCGTGGTGTGCGTCTCTCTCTCTCTCCCTCTCTCTCTTCTCTCTCTCTTCTCTCTCTCTCTTCTCTCTCTCTCTCTCTCTCTCTGCGAGGTTTGTATCATCACAGCCGGTGCGAACCAAACCCGGCCCCGTGACGGCTCCGCCGTTTTTTAGCGGCGCCCCAGCGCCGCTCTCTTAACTTGAACTTGTAAGAGTCCGAGTGGGAACACACCCTTACGGGTCGCGGGAATGGGGGTGTGGACGCCAGTCGTTCCGTTTTTCCAAGGATCTTGGAAAATTGATGGCTCAACTCGGGCCTCACGCTCATTTCGCCAATCTCAACCCGACCGAGGCGAATTCTGGCGGAAAAGGTGTGAAAATGTTAATTTCCACACTTTTTCAGGTGGAATTTGCGCAATCTCAACCCGACGCTCCAGCCCCAATCGGCCAATCTCAACCCAAAAGTGCACTTTGTCGGGTTGCGGGTTGGCTAACGGAAACACTGGTGGACGCCCTGCGCTAGCGTTGCACCCGCCACATAGGCGCGTGCGATTTGTGCACACGGGTGGAGGTCTGGCGTTGCATATCTGCGACAACACCACACCTTGACTTGCCCCCCCCCCCCCTCCTTACCCCTCCCCCCCTCCCCGACCATTGTGGGAATGTGCAGTTTTGGTGCGTACGGTCGTATGCGCACGTACGTATGGACCGTATAGACGTACGTACGTGCATGAGGGAGCGTACGTTTGCGCAAGTAAAAGGCGTATAAGCTGTAACTCACGCTCCTGTGCATGGATTCAAACCATTCGACTTGCAATGGAAAGCGTGTTACAAGCGCTCTCCGGATCACGGCTGGTATGCCAGGTCACTGCACAATTCTGGGAGATTCTGGTGCTGCGGTGCGAGCGGTGGTTGCTGCAGTAGCACCCGCTGGTCCCCCCCTCCTGCAGTTCACTGCTGCATATCAACAGCTATCTGGGTAGACCTTCCTATCAACTTTCCAAAGCAGGTTGATTGGTTGCAATCCATGCAGAACTCAGGGAGTTAGGGCCGTTTTTGTGTGTCAAGTAAAAGGCACAATGTGCTGCCCAGCGTGACTCCCCTGGTAACTACCGCGGTATAAGCCTTCTCTCTATTGCCGCGAAAGTGTACGCTGCCATACTTCTGCACCGCGTCTCCACGCAGGTTGATGGTCAGTTGCATGAGGCTCAGTGTGGTTTCAGAAAAAGCAGAGGCACTGTTGATGCGATTTTTTACTCTGCGCTCGCTGAGCGCGGCACATGCCGAGTACAAACAATGCATGGCTGTGGCATTTGTCGACTATTCTAAAGCTTACCATTGCGTAAACCGTGCGGCACTGTGGAGAGTCTTTAGATTACATAGTGTTCAGTAACAGTAACAGTAACACGGGGTTTCTAGCTAAGCAGGCTACTCTTCTACTAGAGACACCCGCCGATACTCCCGCACACTTAAGTACTAGAGTACCGCCGGCTCCCGGCCGATAGACCACCGCTCCCGCCGGCTAGACTACCCCAAACAGCGGTCTCTGAGAGACATGTCTGGCAAGGAGCATATAGGAGAGGACCTTCCTCAGGGTCACAGTAGTGGCCTTGTGGCCAGTCAAGCCGGCAGAGCCGACTGGCGCTGACTGGAACGGTCCCCGCCTGGCAGTGCATGGCTGTCCAGCTCTCGTTTGCATGGGGCTCAGCCGGCGCCCCATGCCTCATGCATGGCCAGGTCCCACCCTCCAGGGGTGCATGGACGACAGAGTTGTCATGGAGGCTGCCTGAAGACCTTCCAACGCCAGTCACCGGCAGACGAGCGACCCCGAGGATGAGCGCGGTGACGAACGCTGCGATTGGTGAAGCGGATTTACTCTGTGTTGCCTCGGCGGTCGCCACCGCTGAAGCCGTGATGGTAGCCCGCCTCCACGGGCAGCCATCTTGACCAATGTCCAGCATGCATTGACGGGCGCCAGCTCCTCCGCTCGTCGATCAACTCGTCGAGATCGGTGCCGCATGGCGTCCTGCATGGGGGGAGGATAAGGGCCGTCTCCCAGCACGGGCCGCGGCAGCGCCGCGGCTACTCGCCAAGCCATGGCAGCGCCGGGCAAGCCGCTCCTGAAGTGTTCCACCGAGAGGCAGTCTAGCAGGAGCCGGGCCAGTCGTATTTTACCCCGCTCGTCAGCGGCACGGAGATCCTCGTCACCAGCAGCGCCGCATTGCTGTGTCCAGGGCTCGGCGACGACAACGCGCCTCCTAGTGTTCATCCGCACATTATTGATCTGTTGGAGGATCTTCACACCAACACCGCAGCTGCCGTGCGGCTGGCAGGGAAAATCGGGCACGAATTCCCCGTGTCGTCTGGTGTGCGACAGGGGTGCGTCATTGCTCCTGTGTTGTTCAATGTTTTTATTGACCACATAGTGAAAAAGGCGCTAGACATGATGCCAGAGGGGGCTGGCGTGTCAGTCGTGACCCGAGCCGGCGGCTCTGTGTTGTCGTCGTCGGTTGAGCGCATAGTAATGCTGATGTATGCCGACGATTTATGTTTGTTCTCGCATGACCCAGCTCAGTTGGCGCTTATGCTGAAAATCCTTGACAAAGTGTCCTCTAGCTTTGGCATGCAAATCAACGCCGCCAAGACAGAAGTGATGATTTTGCCAGCAGATTTTGACGCGGATCTGCCCACGTTTGCGCTGACTGGTGGTGAAGTGAAGACCGTCTCTGCATTTAAGTATCTAGGGAGTTGGATAACCCAGAGTGGTGGTGTGGAAAAGGAGATCGGTGTGCGTGTCGGTCGCGCGCTGGGCGTGTTTGCGTCTTTTGATAAGATTTGGGCCAGCAAGAAGATGCAAGTGCAGTCTAAGATGCGGGTTTACAACACTTTCGTGCTGCCCCACTTTCTGTACGGCTGCGAAACATGGGCCCCTACTAAAACACAACTGACTCGATTGGAGGTTGCCCACTCTAACTGCCTTCGTCGCATTCTGGGTGTGCGCCTGGTCGACCGGCACAGATTAACTTATATTCGGCAGGCGTGCGACACTGAGCCAATTGAGAGCCTTGTGGCAAAGCGATCAATGCAGTGGCTAGGCCATGTGATGCGCATGCCGGCTTCTCGTCTTCCTCGTACGACTTTTGACTGCACAATGGATGTGGCTCGGCAGCAAGGCCGGCCTCCAGCCTCCTCCCGACACTATTTTCTTAAGCTACTGATTCAGCAGCTAGGCGAAACTAGTGGCACTCGTTCTGATTGGAAGACTTTTTCGGACACGGCGTTTGAGCGTGCTCAGGATAGGGTCGGGTGGAGAGCCGTGGTGTACGGTCCGGCTGCCCCTCAGGCGCCGGCCCCTCCACCACGGCGGTCAAGTAGATTGGCAAGCGCCACTTGACCCCCTATCCCCTAGAAGCAGACAGGGCCTATTTTGGAGGCGTCGCACAATAGCTCTCCTTTTTGCTCTGGGACTACACGTTGGCAGGCAGCCGGCTGGTGGCTACCGCCCCTCACAAGTAATTGTAAGGGCCAGAACTGGATTTGGTTCTAGGCGGTGGTACTAGGACTAGAGGTAGTCTTTGCTGGAAAGCCGATGTAACTGTAACTGTAACTGTGCTGCCCAGGCCGCCCCACCCTACGGACACCGTACGTAGGTATATACGTATACGTATGGAATACGTACACTCCAAACCCGATATACGACCGTATGCACCAACACTGGGAATGGGAAAATAAATACCGGCGAACATAAGCTGACACACACGCAAGCAAACGGCGCGTGCGTTGGCCTCTCTCTCTGTTGCGCCCCGCGCCCAGTCTGGCAGCACCACGCTCGCTCGCACCCTCCTCACGCGTGCGCTACGCCCCTTATTCCCCTCCGACCTCGCAGACAATCTCAACGACAGCACCGGTGCCAACGAGGGCAACGCAGATGCGGGTGGCGCGGCCGAGGCCGCACCGCCGCGTTCTGTCGCCAAGCCCGTCATGCCGGAGCCGGAGCACGCCGCATGCATCGCGGGGCGTGATGGCGCCCGGGACCTCGCACACGACCACACGGGTCCTCGCGTCAACGTCTGCCTGGACAACGTGAAGCACTCCAGGTTCGACGTCTTACGCGTCGTGGACAGTGGTGGCGGTGGTGGTGGTGGTGGTGGTGGAGGTGGAGGCGGAGGTGGTGGTGGTGGTGGTGGTGGTGGTGGTGGTGGAGGTGGAGGCGGAGGTGGTGGTGGTGGCGGTGGTGGTGGTGGCGGTGGTGGTGGTGTGGCAGGTGGTGGTGGGTGGCGGTGGTGGTGGTGGACGGGGTGGGTGGGCGGGGCAGGCGGCAAGGGCAGCACTGGAAGACGCAGAGCCGGCAGCAGCAACAGTGGGATTCATTGTAACTCCCGGCCCAACACCTGCACCAGGCACACCACCAGGTCCAGGTCCAGGTCCATCATCTTCACCAACACCCACACCAGCACCTGCACCAGCAGCAACAGCAGCCACATGCACGGGCGCAGCACACACGGGTGCAGCACACACAGCAGCAGCACACACAGCAGCAGCAGCACACACAACAGCAGCACATTCACACACAACAGCAGCACATTCACACACCGCAAACACAGCAGCCGCACACACAGGCGCATCACACGCACACACAGCAGCAGCAACAGCACACGCACACACAGGCGCAGCACGGTCACAGCAGCACACTCAGGCGCAGCACACACAGGCACAGCACACTAGTGATTCCCCTGCGAGCCGTATACCGCTCCGAGCCGGATTTCCCATTTTCCAGATAACCACCCCACACTTAGTGGGAGAGGGCGTGGAGCGGTGCGTCGGAAAGCTCGTGCCGAGAGCAGCACAGCGGCATGTGTTGCATGAATACCCGCTGTGTATTGTGCCTGGCATGAGCGGTCAAAGTTGCTGGAGCCGGCAAAAAACTAATAGCTAAAATCCTTCCCAGGGACCACTGCAGCACACACAGTCACAGCAGCACACACAGGCGCAGCACACACAGGCACACTCTCTGGTTTGGGGACAAAAGTCCACCGAAAAAACGCACCCGCCTCCAGCTCTCCCGCGCCACCTATGCGCCAGGACCTCACCTACAAGACACCGGCAACTGTGGCCAAATATGAGGAGGGCCTGAATTTTTTTCAATCACAACCCGAAATTGACCCGAAACCAGAACTTGGGATTTCGAAAAAAAAATGAGTTCAAATTTGCAACGGTTGAGGAGAACACGATAAGCAGACCTATTTTTCAGACCGTACAATTTGTCAGAAATGTAAAGATGAGGAAAACAGAAAAGACCAAGCGATCAGATCTGAAAAAAAGATTTACTCAACAAGTGTGTCCTTGCTCAGGGCCAACCTTGCGCCCCCACCACCCAATCCCCAATCCACCCAGCAGCGACCTACGCTGCTCCCTAACTCCTTCCATCCTCCGCCACCAAGCTTCCAACATCATGGTGCGGCTCCTCATGCCCCTTGCCCCTTTTTGCAGCACATGCCAAATTCTCTCGTGGCTCCCATGCGCAGGGCTGCGGCGGATCTACCCCGATGGGCGAGGACCCTGAGGAGAAGAAGGAGGACGAGGCTCCGGAGGAGGAGGAGGCGGTGAGGAGAGCTAGATGATTGGTTGTGCGTGGCGTTTTTCTGCGTCTGACGATTCCCCCGACCGCACAAATGCCCCATGCAGGCTGGCGAGGAGCAGCAGGCGGTCGCCGAGTGCGTCGAGATGAAATCTGGTATGCGGTGGACGTCTGCTGCGGCAAAGCGCGCTTCCGTCTGAGTGCAGAGGGCTCACTCCTGGGCCCCCCACGCAGGATGACAGGAGATGGAATAAAACAATAAGACCTGTTGTAATGTATACTGTACACTGAACCCGGCGCGGAGCCCTCTGAAGCAACTCCACTGCCAAAGTTCAGCCGATGTCTGCCTCCACCTGCTCGCTTGCCTGCACCCCCCCCCAGGCCAATCGCTTTCCATATGCACATGCCATCGCGCGTGTTGGCCGGCGCCTGTGGCCAACATCGGGCATCCGCATCCCAGGGTGTGGGGTCTGCTTTTATGCCGGACTGTGGTGTTTTTGAGCACTACTACGTGAGCAGCAGCAGGGCAAGGCTCGTGCACCATCACCACAAAGGCTCTGCTGCCTCAGCAGCAGCACCAGCAGAGCCAGGAGAACAGAGTCAGAAGCGTGCAAACCAACGCGTGCGCCTCTCCGCGGCCAGCAGCGCGCAGCGCAGCGCAGCACCGACAATGGGCTGTGGCGCATCATCAGCCGCCGATGCAGAGCCAGTGGCGGAGGCACGTGGCCACAGCGCGACAACCATGGTGAGTCTGACAGCATGGGCTACTAGGTTGCCCCGTGTGTGGTTGCCCTGTGCGTGCGGAGAGCTGCCCTCACGAAGCTGTGCAGTTGCAACAAACTATGGCTGGCAGAGTTTCCATCTGCCACGAAGTAGGCCGGGATGGGCTGGGCGAGGGGAGGGGCGGGCGGGCCCGGCAGCGTGTCGGCGCCATGCGTGCGCCGCGGCACACCTGGACCCAGGGGCCCCGTGGCTGGGGCGTGGAGGTGCAAAAATCTGGGGCCACGCTGCACGTGACCGCCACACGAGTGGGACATTCCATGAGTGTGCCACCGCACCCGCCACACGCGTGCGGTGGCGGGTGCGGTGTGGTCGCTGAGTAGAGTGCTGCGGCGGGTGTGCTACTAGCCCCGCTTCCGGTGGTCTGGGGGAGGGCTTTTTGGTCCCTTCATGGTTTTATACCTTGGGTCCGCCCTCTGGCCATTTGAGGGGCTGGGTGTGCAGCCTGCACAGTGGTGCTGCTTGCTTGGCGCCCGCCACCAAGTGTGGATGGCGTTACCGTGGGCTACTTGTAGCTTGACCTTTTGTGGGCCTTGAGCCTTGTTTCTCTAAGTCCCACTGGAGCTTTGGAACCGTACGTGTGACCGCCAGAAGTGGATTGTAAAACTCTCATCATCAAAAAAAAAAAATGTGTGTAGAGCCGGCGGCTCTGTGTTGTCGTCGTCGGTTGAGCGCATAGTAATGCTGATGTATGCCGACGATTTATGTTTGTTCTCGCATGACCCAGCTCAGTTGGCGCTTATGCTGAAAATCCTTGGCAAAGTGTCCTCTAGCTTTGGCATGCAAATCAACGCCGCCAAGACAGAAGTGATGATTTTGCCAGCAGATTTTGACGCGGATCTGCCCACGTTTGCGCTGACTGGTGGTGAAGTGAAGACCGTCTCTGCATTTAAGTATCTAGGGAGTTGGATAACCCAGAGTGGTGGTGTGGAAAAGGAGATCGGTGTGCGTGTCGGTCGCGCGCTGGGCGTGTTTGCGTCTTTTGATAAGATTTGGGCCAGCAAGAAGATGCAAGTGCAGTCTAAGATGCGGGTTTACAACACTTTCGTGCTGCCCCACTTTCTGTACGGCTGCGAAACATGGGCCCCTACTAAAACACAACTGACTCGATTGGAGGTTGCCCACTCTAACTGCCTTCGTCGCATTCTGGGTGTGCGCCTGGTCGACCGGCACAGATTAACTTATATTCGGCAGGCGTGCGACACTGAGCCAATTGAGAGCCTTGTGGCAAAGCGATCAATGCAGTGGCTAGGCCATGTGATGCGCATGCCGGCTTCTCGTCTTCCTCGTACGACTTTTGACTGCACAATGGATGTGGCTCGGCAGCAAGGCCGGCCTCCAGCCTCCTCCCGACACTATTTTCTTAAGCTACTGATTCAGCAGCTAGGCGAAACTAGTGGCACTCGTTCTGATTGGAAGACTTTTTCGGACACGGCGTTTGAGCGTGCTCAGGATAGGGTCGGGTGGAGAGCCGTGGCGTATGGTCCGGCTGCCCCTCAGGCGCCGGACCCTCCACCACGGCGGTCAAGTAGATTGGCAAGCGCCACTTGACCCCCTATCCCCTAGAAGCAGACAGGGCCTATTTTGGAGGCGTCGCACAATAGCTCTCCTTTTTGCTCTGGGACTACACGTTGGCAGGCAGCCGGCTGGTGGCTACCGCCCCTCACAAGTAATTGTAAGGGCCAGAACTGGATTTGGTTCTAGGCGGTGGTACTAGGACTAGAGGTAGTCTTTGCTGGAAAGCCGATGTAACTGTAACTGTGTAGAGCCACAGCGTGCGCGCTGACCCCCCCACACACACACACACACACTCACACCACCCGGTGCGTGTACGCGCAGTCGTCAGAGGGAAGCAGTGTCGTCCCCCTCACTCCCGCCACCCGCCGACCCTCCCCCGCTGCCTCGAGGATATCGTGCCCCAACAAGGACGACTATTCAGATTTGGATGGAGACGATGACGAACAGCTGGAGCGCCTCCAAATGGTGATTGACAGCATGGAGGGTGAGTGGGGGTTGCACGGCAACTCACTGATCAATCGCGCGCCCCTAACCCCTGGTGTTGCGTCCAGGCAGGCAGGCAGGCAGGCAGTGAAGCTACCAGCGTGAAGGGGGGGGGACATCACCCTCACGGCAGCACCACCACCCACACACGCAGGGTATTTCCCGCCGGTCTCCCACCCCCCCAGTGATCTTATTTTCATGATTTTAAATTAATTATTCCACAGCCAGATGTTGCTTTGACCGCGTTGACCGGTGACCTCCCGTTGACCGTTTGTCCTCATATATAGGTCATGTGAAAGCTATTACCGTGCTCTATCTGGCGGGCTTGTCAGACTAACAATCCACTGTATGGGTTGAGCTGTGTGCCAGGTCAAAGTACAGCCGGCATACAGTCAAATGGCTGTGTAGAGCCGAAAAGGAAATCACTGCACCCCCCACACACACCCTGCACAGGCGTGGACGAAAAGTGTGACGCGCTCAACGAGAGCTTACGCATGAGCAGCGACAGAAACGCGGGCGACGATCCTTTCCGTGGACCCTTGAGCCCAGCGCAGAGGGGTTGGAAGCCAAAGTGGCGTGTGAACTGAGGCGCAATGCAGTGGATGAAGTGGGGCCGCGCTTGTGTAGGCTCTCGACGGTGCGGCGCGGCACGGCGCAGCGTGGCATGTCGCGCTGCTCTTCGCTGTGAGCACACACACACCCCGCGCACAGTTTCTGACCAATCTCTCTGGGAGATAGGGCTGCCCACAGTTCCCTCTTGTGTTCCAATGGACACTCCATCGACATGCCCCACCCGTCCCACTCAAGGTCGGGGGGGGAGGGGGCGCAACACAAAGGCATCGCGGGTGCTGGCTGCCCCCCCCCCCCCCCCCCCCTCCCACCCCTAGGGATGGGGTGTTGCCTCTAGATTGGCGGCTCGCCAGTGATTCCCCTGCGAGCTGTATCCCGCTCCGGGCTGGATTTCCCATTTCCCAGAGAACCACTCCACACTTAGTGGGAGAGGGCGTGGAGCGGTGCGTTGGAAAGCTCGTGCCGAGAGCAGCACAACGGCATGCATTGCATAAATACCCGCTGTGTATTGTGCCTGGTGTGAGCGGTCAAAGCTGCTGGAGCCGGCAAAAAACTAATAGCTAAAATCCTTCCCAGGGACCAATGCGGCCCGTCCTTTCTCTGGCTAGGCTCGTTGGCGCCGGCAACTCGACTTGAATGCACGTTTTTTTTATTCCTCACGCAGCCAAAATGCAAATGCCAAATGACAATGACCAAATGATTAAAATTCGAATGTTAATGGTATGGTTTGGCTGGGGTCGGGGTCTGGCGTTATCCGTCCAAGGCCAGTCCAGGGCACACGCCTTATTTTCAGAGTCCTTCGTTCCTTGGGATACAAATTGAATTTGTGCAACAATCTCCCACCCAGCCCTAAAGCCCCGGCTCAAAAAAAACGGGAGAGGCCCCATGAAACCCGGCTGTAAACTCCAGCAATGTGAAGACCTCAGCAATGAAGACTCCCCACAAAAGTGTGGCGCTCACTCAAATAACACTTTGGCAACCCCGTTGCTGGCAACCTTTTTGGCAAGCAACCGTTCTGTTTGTGTCGGTTTGTCTGTCTGTTTTTGGTTGCCCCGCCTGCACAGTTGACACGACCACCTGCCTTGGAGATGGCAGAGGAGCACGCTCGCGTCCTGCACGTCGGCTTCAACCAGGACTCCGAGTGCTTCTGCTGCGGCAGCGAGGACTCTTTTCGTGTGTACAACTGCGAGCCGTTCCAGGAGACGGTGCGTTCGTCACGACCCAGCATGCACCCATGCACCCATGCACGCATGCCAGGGCACATGCACCTGCGCATGTGTTCGCATGCGACGTGTTCGCGGACGCACGTGCATGCGTCCTCGGCCGCAGATCTGTCGGCCCTTCTCTAATGGGGGCTTCGGAATCGTTGAACTGCTGTTCAAGTGCAACGTGCTGGCGCTCGTCGGCGGGGGGCCCCAGCCAAAGTTCCCGCCCAATAAGGTGAGTGCGACGAGGACCGAACCGGCACCGGCACGGGGGGCGAGTTCAGGCTGGTGACAGAACCATGCATGCGACGTCTTCATGCAAGAAGACACCCGCAAAATGTCGCCTCGTGTCGCAGGTCATGATGTGGGACGACCACCAGGGCAAGTGCGTGGGCGAGCTGTCGTTCAGGAGCCAGGTGGGGTGGCGCATGCGGGGTCATGTGGGGCGTCTAGGGCTGTTTCGGCGCCAGCGAGGCGAGGCTGCATGCCAAGGGGGGGGGGCTGCATGCGGCTTGGCCCCCGGGTGTGCTTTCTACACACACCCACGACGCATGCACACCCACCCCGTGTGTCACGACACGTCCCCATGCCACGCCTCCCCCAGGTCCGGTCAGTGCGCCTGCGGCGAGACCGCGTCGTCGTCGCGCTCGAGCACAAGGTGCTCGTGTACAACTTTGCCGACTTCAAGGTGTGGCGCATGCACCGTCCGTTCTTGAGCGCTCAGGAGGCCGCCGAGGGAGGGACCCCACAAAAAATGCCCCGGCGCGTGTGCTCCCCCCGACTTCCCGAAGTCGTGTGGGATCAGTCGCGCACCCTGGCAGCGCCCTGGCTGACACATGCCGTTTCCACTCCCCCCCCCCCCTTGGAACCTCCAGCTGCTGCACCAGATAGAGACGCTCGCAAATACCAAGGGCCTCGTCGCGATCAGCAGCGCCGCCGAGTCAACGGTGCTCGCGTGCCCAGGGCTGCACTCTGGCCAGGTGCGTAGCAGCAGCAGCAGCAGCAGCAGGGACAGACAGCAGGGGCCAGACAGCCATCAGGGGCAGCCAGCCCGCGCGTGCGTCGCGGCGGCGGCGTTCCCAGGGCTCCACTCCGGCCACGTGTGTAGCAGCATGACAGCAGGGGCAGACAGGGCAGCAGGCCAGCAGGGGCAGACGGGGCAGCAGGGGCAGACAGGGCAGCAGGACAGCAGGGGCAGACAGGGCAGCAGGGGCAGACAGGGGCAGACAGGGCAGCAGGGCCAGGCTCCTCTCTGGCCAGGTGTGTAGCAGCAGCAGGGCAGCAGGGGCAGACAGGGCAGCAGGACAGCAGGACAGCAGGGGCAGACAGCAGGGACAGACATCAACGTGCATTGCGGCGTTCGCGTGTACGCGCTGGCGGCAAACCAGGTCCATGCGTCAACGAGCGCGCACACGACACGACGCACAGTGTCGAACGCACTCTCACTCACTCTCCCACACACACTCGCTCAGTCTCTCTCAATCTCTCGCTCACACTTGCGCTCGCTCTGTCTCTCTTCCTCTCTCCACTCTCTCACCCACTCTCTCTCTTTCCCCTTCAATCTCTCTCAACACACACACACACCAGGGGTTTCCTTTCCGATCGGGAAACAGGAAAAAGCGTGCCCAGAGGGCACGCCCCCGATGGTTTGGGGGAGGGCACGTTCTGGAAAAACGCCGTGCAGAGGCGACTTTTGCGGAGAAAAAAAGTGTGAAATCGTCGATTTTCGCACTTTTCGAAGCAGGCCAAAATCCTGACAAAACTGTGAAACATGTTTTCCCGGAATACTGGAAGGATGACTGACCCCAATGAAACTTTTGACACACACACACACACACATGCACACACAGGTCCGCCTCGAGCTCTACGACCGGCGTCAGACCAAGTTCATCAACGCGCACAACAACGCCCTCTCGTGCCTCTCCCTCTCACTTGAGGGCAAGCGCCTCGCGACTGCGTCTGAAAAGGTGCGCGCAGCTGCGTGGGTGTGTAAGGGTCGGATACAAATTTGACCGGCAAAACAGGCAACTTAATTAAGCTTCATGTAAGCTTAGTTAAGGCTACACTTTATAAGACCTGTGCACAAACTTCAACAGCAACCCTAGCTAGTTTGTCCTCCCCAACATGGCAACGTTCCCATCACGTAGTGCTCGACAAGAGCTTTCCAACGCACCCTCACACACCCCATTCCGTCTTAGTATGAAGAAGATGCCCTAACGCCCAGATTGTATATAGACCTTAATAAAGCTTTATTAAGCTTTACTTATTATGGAATTAATATAGACCGCCGAACCTTATGTGTGTGTGGTCATTTGGGAAGTCTGTTGACGCATTAGACCTGTGCTTGCGCACCCTAGAGAAGAGTCCGGCAGCCGTGAATAGTACGACCCTGACTGCCAGCGTGATTGCTCTGCACGCGGTGTGTGTCTCAAAGCATGCGACCAGGCAGTCGTCAACATCGTGTCAGAACCTGGGGTAGAGCGTGTGTGTGCGCGGAAAGTTTGGCGGCGCACCCAAAAGCGCACGCGCGCCCAATTTGCAGGGCACGCTCGTTCGTGTGTGGTCGACCGCCGACTGACCGACGGCTCATGCGTGCAGAGGGCACACTCACACGCGCGTGCGGCATGCGACCGGCGCACCTAACATCGCGCGCGCGCGCATCCCATGCTCTGCAGGGCACGGTTATTCGCATGTGGTCGACCGACCGCCGATCGACAGCTCAGACGCGCAGAGGGCACGCTCAGACGCGCGTGCGGCATGCGGCCGGCGCACCTTACATCGCGCGCGCGTGCGTCCTCTCTCTCTCTGCAGGGCACACTTATTCGCGTGTGGTCAACGGCCGACGGACAGCTCCTCCAGGAGCTCCGCCGCGGAGCAGACCCCGCGACCGTCTACTCGCTCGCGCTCTCTCGCGCAAGCGAGTGGCTCGCGGTCTCCAGCCACAAGGGAACGGTACACGGTAGGTGAAGCCTGGAACCTCGGGTGGACCCTGAAACCTGCCTGGACCCTGATGCTGGATTCTACAATCGTGTGTGCCACACACACACACACACACACACACCGCAACCTCGCCGTCTTCAGCGACAAGGGAACGGTGCACGGTAGGTGAAGCCTGGAACCTGCGGGTTAACCCCGAAACCTGCCTGGACCCTGATGCTGGATTATACAGTCGTGTCACACACACACACACACACACATACACACCAACCCCGCAACCTTGCCGTCTCCAGCCATAAGGGAACGGTGCACGGTGGGTGAACCCTGAACCCTGCCTGGACCCTGATGATGCATGTTGCAGTCATGTGTGACGCACACACACACACACACACACACACCCCGCAACCTCGCCGTCTCCAGCCACACGGGAACGGTGCACGGTGGGTGAAGCTTGAACCCTGCCTGGACCCTAAGACCCCCAACCCCGCAACTCTAAACTCTTGAGTCTCCTTCTTAGTCCAAGTCTAAGGACTCGAAAGGTCTAAGTTGGAAGACTACTCCTACGTCTCAAACCACTAAGGCGCTGTGCAAGGGTGGTTCTGCAGGCAGGCAGGCAGGCCCAGCACCACGACCACAGCCGCCACCCGCGCGCAGCTCCGTACCCACTCACGCACTCACCCACACGACACACGCGCGCGCACACACGCACAGCAGACACGATGGCAGATGGCATGCTAGGGGTCTAATTTTGACAGCTGCCGGCCTCTTTCCTAGGGTCTTATGCGCCACCAAACGTGTCCGACGAGCTGTAAAAACGACCACACGTGCGTGCAGTGTTCACGCAGCAGGTAGACCCAGCTCCACCACCACCGCCGCAACACACACACACACTCCCCCACACGCCATTCCCTCAAACTCCACGCACTCACTCCAAAACACACGCAGTCTTCTCACTGGCAGCGCCGGTGCGCACGCACGCGCGCGGCGGCCACATGCGTGTGCACGCGCGCAGCTCCGTACCCACTCAATCACACGCTCTCACACGCCCACACACACACACACACACGCGCGCGCGCACGCATACACACGCAATGTTTTATCTCGCAGCGCCGGTTCACACGCACGCGCGCGGCGCCCACACGCGTGCATGCGCGCAGCTCCGTACCACTTAATCACACACGCACACACGCGCAAACGCACACACGCGCAGTGTTCCCTTCGGCGGCGCCGGTGCACACGCACACGGGCGGCGACAGGCCACATACGTGCCCACGCGCGCAGCTTTGTACTCGCACAACCACACACTCACCCCCCCCCACACACACACACACGCACACACACACGCGCGCAAACACACACACGCGCAGTGTTCTCCCTCGCGGCGCCGGTGCACACGCACGCGGGCGGCGGTGGGGCGGGGCTCGGCGCGGCGAGCGCTGGCTTCGGCGGTGGTGGCGGCTCCGGTGACATGGGGGGAGCAGGCGGCAGCGACGGCAGCAATGGCGCCGCGGGCAGCAGCTCGAATGGCGGCGGGGAAGAGGGGGAGCGGGCAAACCGGACGTCGATCTTCAGCATGGTGGGTCTAAGGTTGGGCAAGGCTTGGGGGCTTCCCACAAAAAGTGGTTGTAGTGGTGGTTGCGGCTGCAACGGCGCTGCGGGCAGCAGCTCAAATGGCGGCGGTGGCGGGGGGAGCGGGCGAACCAGACGTCGATCTTCAGCATGGTGGGTCTGGGTCTGGGCAACGCTTGGGGGGTACCCACAAGAGGTGGTTTTAGTGGTTAGTGGTTGCGGCTGCAACGGCGCTGCGGGCAGCAGCTTGAATGGCGGCGGGGAAGAGGAATAGCGGGCGAACCGGACGTCGATCTTCAGCATGGTGGGTCTGGGGTTGGGCAAGGCTTGGGGGTACCCACAAGAAGTGGTTTTAGTGGTGGTTGCGGCTGCAACGGCGCTGCGGGCAGCAGCTTGAATGACAGTGGGGGAGAGTGGGAGCGGGCGAACCGGACGTCGATCTTCAGCATAGTGCATGGATGTGGGGAGGGGATGCGTGCGTGTGTGCGTGCGTGCGTGTGTGTGTGCGTGCATGCTGGCGTCCACGTGCGCGTGATCGCGTCCACCTGTGTGCACGGGCGCACAAACACACACACACACACACCACGAAGGAGAGAAATTGCACACATGCCCACAAAGGCAAGAGAGGTCATCACAAAGGAATTTATATACGTGCACAAAGGCTGCTGCCGCACTTGGCGCGCCCCAAGCACACACACACACACACACATGCACACACACACACACGGCGCTCCCCAAGCACGCACATTCACACGCACACACACGAGCACACACACATGAACACACACACACACAGGTTTTCGGGCTGCTACCGAGCGCTCCCCAAACACACACACACACACACACACACACGCATGTTCGCAGGCTGCTGCTGAGCGCGGCGCCGCCCAAGAACACACGCATGCACGCACACGTGCACACACACACGCACACACACACACACACGCACACACACATGCGGGTCTAGTACGCCATTCAGAGACTTCGGACTGCAAAATCGACTACACACGTGCACACACACGTGCACACACACACACACACACGCAGGTGCGTGGGCTGCTGCCGAGCGCAGCACTCCCCAAGTACTTCACTTCAGAGTGGTCGTTTGCACAGGTGGGGTTCGGCGTGTAGGGTTTGGGGTTGAGTTAGGGTTTAGTTGGCGTTGAGAGTTTAGGGGTTGGGGTTGAGTTGGCGTCCACACACACACTCACACACACGTTCACACACACTCACACTCATACACACACGCACACACACACGCATGCATACACGCGAGCGCGCATGCGAAAACTCGCACCCCACACACACACCACCACCACACACACACACACACATGCATGCACAGTTCCGCCTCCAGTCAGAGGACTCGGCCGTGCACACAAACACCGCCCTGCTACTGTTACTTAGTTCCGCCCCCCCGCACACACACACACACACGCACACACGTGCATACACAAACACGCACACACACGCGCGCGCGCAGAAACTCACATCGCCCCCACCACCACCACACACGCACACACACGCACAGTTCCGCCTCCAGGCAGAGGACTCGGCCGTGCACACACACACTCACACACACACACCGCCCTGCTGCTGTCAGTCAGTTCCGCCTACACGCACGCACTAACACACACAAACACATGCACACACACACACACACACACGCACGCGCGTGCGTGCGTGCACGTGCAACAACTCGCATCGCCCCCACACACACGCACACACACACACGCACACACGCTCACACGCGCGCGTGCGAAAACTCACCCCCCCCCCCACACACACACACACACGCTCAGTTCCGCCTCCAGGCGGAGGACTCCTCCGTGCCGTCTGTCGTCGGGTTTGGCGGCGCCCCGGGGATCTTGTACGTGGTCACGCAAGCAGGGTCGTTCTACAAGGCGTCGTTTGACCCCGACAAGGGAGGCAACGCGACGCAGGTGCGTGTGCCTTGTTGTGCCCTTCTTGGGGTGGGTGGGTGCAGCGTGGGGCCCGTAACCCCACACCACGTAGCCCGTAACCCGTAACCCTCGGAACCCTTCCCGTAACCCCTCCCGCAACCCCGTAACCGTAACGTCCTTCGGTGCCCAATTGCCCAAGCCCCTCCCAAGCCCCGATCATGCCCCCCTTCCCCCACATCGCGGTCGCCTGACTAGCCGCACCCACCCGCACCAGTGGTCCCTGGGAAAGATTTTAGTAATTAGTCTTCCCCCGGCTCGAGCAACTTTGACCGCTCATACTAGGCGCAATACATAGCAGGTGTGCACGCAACACGTGCCGCTGTGCTGCTCTCGGCGAGAGCTTACCAACGCCCCATCCACGCCCTCTCCCACCAAGCGTGGGGTGGTTTTCTGGGGAATGGGAGATCCGACCCCGAGCGGTATGCGGCTCGCGGGGGAATCACTGCTCGTCGCGCGACCACTGTGATGCAGTGGGGGTCAACGCGAGGTCGACGCAGGTTCACTCGATTTTAATATATTTATTCGGATTGATCCATTAATTTATTGGTCGACTTATTTCTGTTTTTTTATTGGTTGATTGGATTTGAATCACTGACCCGCACCACCTCCGCTTCCACATGAACGCAGGACGCGTTCTACAAATTTGTGCACCAACCGGAGATTTCGTCGCCCGCGTGAGGACGCGCGGGGTGGCGGCGCGGCGGGGGAGTGCAGGTGGCGGGCCGCGGCGGGCCGCGCCAAGTGCCCCCACCCACCCACCCACCCCACCCCCGCGCCCTGTTGTTTTGTTGTTGTTTTCGCGGCGGCTGTCGACGCCAGCCGTGTATGGTATGCACCCCCCGAGGGCCTGCCTGTAACCCTCTCTCTCTGTAATGCACAAGCCTCAGACTGAAGGCGGGAGCAGCCAGCCTGGACGCGGGAAAAATGTAATTGTGCCCTTCATACCCCATCACCGCCCCACGAGTCCATTGGAAGTCTTCCTGACACGTCTTCGACAAACACGCCCCGTGTGTGTGAGTATGTGTGTGCGTGTTGAATGTCGGCAGTTGCGGCGCTGTGGACTGTGCAGCAGGGGGGGGAGGAGGGTTCTCGAGTCGAACTGGGAGGCTGTGCGGCAGAGGTGTGTGTGTGTCGGCAGTGGCGGCGTTGCTGGCAGGAGGCTGTTTAGCAGGGGTGTGTGTGTGTGTGCGTGTGTCGACGGTGGCGGGGCTGGGGGTTGTGCATGAGGTGTATATGTGTGTGTGGCAGCAGCTGCGGCGCTGCCGGAGGCTGCGCAGCAGGTGTGTGTGTGTGTGTCGGCTAGTGCAATGTTGCTGGCGGAGCGGGAGGTTGTGCGAGCAGGTGTGTGTGTGTGAAAGAGAGAGTGGTGGCAGTGGTGGCGTTTCTGGCGGAGCGGGAGGCTGTGAAGCAGGTGTGTGTGTGTGTGTGTAGCAGCGCTGGCAGAGATAGAAGCTGTGCAGCAGGTGTGTGTGTGTTTGACGGCTATGGCGGTGCTGCTGGCAGAGCAGGAGACTGTGCAGCAGGTGTGTGTGTGTGTGTGTGGCAGCGCTCGCAAAGATAGAAGCTGTGCAGCAGGTGCGTGTGTGTGTGTGTCGGTTAGTGCGGTGCTGCTGGCAGAGCAGGAGGCTGTGCCAGCAGGTGTGTGTGTGTGTGAGTGTTGGCAGTGGTGGCGCTGCTGGTGGAGCTGGAGGCTGTGGAGCAGGTGTGTGTGTGTGTGCGTGTGTGGCCACGCTGGTGGAGATGGAAGCTGTGCAGCAAGTGTGTGTGTGTGTGAATGTTGGCAGTGGTGGCGCTGCTGGCGCAGCTGGATCCTGTGCAGCTAGATCCTGTGGTGAGAGTGTTGGGAGTGGCGGCGCTGCTGGAGGTTGTGCAGCAGGTGTGTGTGTGTGCGTGGCAGCACTGGCAGAGATAAAAACTGTGCAGCAGGTGCGTGTAGGGTGCGTGTGAGTGTGTCGGTTAGTGCGGTGCTGCTGGCAGAGCAGGAGGCTGTGCCAGCAGGTGTGTGTGTGTGAGTGTTGGCAGTGGTGGCGGAGCTGGATCCTGTGCAGCTGGTGAGTGGTGAGAGTATTGGGAGTGGCGGCGCTGCTGGAAGCTGTGCAGCAGGTGTGTATGTGTGTGGCAGCGCTGGCAGAGAGAGAGGCTGTGCCAGCAGGTGTGTGTGTGCGTTGGCTAGTGCGGTGCTGATGGCTGAGATAGAGTGTGAGAGTGTGCTGACAGTGGCGGCGCTGCTGGAGACCGTGCAGTAGGTGTGTGAGTCTCCCAACAAGCCTGTTTTACATTTGTCAGTCAGGAATATTATATATCACGTGCACGTGGTTCGCACGGGTTAAGGGCCTATGGAAGGAAGGTCACAAAGGCGGCAAACCCTGAGGGGCCGCTTGCCCGTCCTTCCCGGCCTCGGGTGGCCCCTGAATGGGCGGCGTTAACTGCATCTTGTCTCTATGGGTGTGTGTGCGTGTGTGTGTGTCTATTAGGCTCTGAGCACTGGTCTGTGAGCACTGAGCACTGGTCTGTGAGCACTGGGCATTGATTGGTCCAACAATTGGTGGGGGGCGGGCGGAGGGGCAACCAAGGGTGTGTGGGACTGTAGCATGCACACAAAGGCGTGCGGTGGAACACGTTCCAAAAATCAGCACGAGGGGGGGGTATCAACGGCGTTTATCGTAGGGTGTGAGTCGTGGGCCCTATGACTCTCGAGCGAGTCCGAGGGCCTGTTCACGTCTGGTGTGTTGTTGCGTTTTGTCTGTGGACTGATCGGCTAGTAGCTAGCTAGCTAGCTAGCGTCTGGTCTCGGTGTCGAGCGCTGTGTCGCATCGGGTCGTCTTGTCATGTCTGGTCAGTCTGTGTGTGTTATCATTTGGTGAGATAGTGAGTTTGGTCAGTCAGTCGAGCGTGGGGAGTGTCTGTCGCGTGTGAGGTTGATCTTTGAGTGGTGGTATCGGCAAGGTTGGCGCTGGCTGAGGGGGCACCGTTCGTTGGAGTAACCATAAGCAGGTCAGGTCTGAGAAAAAGGGTGAATGGTCGCCTCGACTGCGCTCTGTTGCGCGCTGTCCGTCGCTTGTTTTGACCGCGCGGCCTCACACGAGTGCGCGCGGCGAGCCTTGCGCGTTGGCATCATGCAGATCGGGTGTCAGCGTCAGTGTCCGCCCGACGCCCACGAAGAGTGGATGTGCAGTAGCTGCTGCTCGCAGTGCGCGCGTGCATCGGGCGACAACCAGCGCAACCGCGCCGCACACGGCGGGCAGAACGGCATGGCGCCGCAGCGGCCCGCCATGCCGTGCGCCAGCGTGCCGCCCGTGAGCTGCGCGCACCCGCGGCAGCGGCCAAACCATCCGACGGCGGCAAATGGCGCGGAGCAACCTGCCCCTCCAGCACCCGTGGCGTCGCACGGGACCGAGCACACCGCTGGCGGCCGTACTGCCGCGGCCGCGATGCTGGTGTCGGCTGCTGCTGGGCGGGCAGCGAGTGCTGCTGCAGGAGCGGTGGGCGCGCCGATGCACGAGGGGCCGACCGATGAGGAGAAGGTGCACAGCGACGTGTTCACCGAGAGCGCGATGGCCGAGCGGCGCGACGCGAGCGACGATGGTACAGATGACTGCAGTGCTGCGCAGCCGCCGTGGGCGCGGTGGCTGCCGTCCAGGGCGTCGGTGGCCGTGGCTGACGACAGCAGGCAGCCGTCGCTCGCCCGTCTGTGGCGTGGCGCTGCCGCCGCCGCGGGCACTGCCAATGCCAGGGCGCTGGGCGCCGCAGCTGCCGCCACTGCTGCTACTGCCGAATGGGGTGCGAGGTGGCTCGGCAGCGTGGCGTTGGCCTCGGCCGTATGGTGGTGGTGGTTGTGGTACGGGTGCGGGTGCGCGGACGTGAGCGAGTCCTCGGGCGAGGGCGGCCCGAGCATGAGCGTCGTCTCGCACGACGCCTGCGAGTCGAGCTGCGAGCCGTATTGTTGAGACTGCGAGCCGCAGCACTCGTCGGGCAGCGGCAGCGAGGACGACAGCACGAGGGACTGGAGCTGCGTGTCGGAGAAGGCGGACACGAGGGACCACGGGTGGTGTGCAGCATCTGCCGTCGCGGTGGAGGGCGCGCCGTCGACGTGGTACGAGCGCGCGCTGCCGACATGGAACGAAGGCAGCGACTCGGCGCACGAGGGCAGGCTCTGCACGCACAGGGAGGGTGAGGGCGTAGGTGGTTGGTTTGATGGGGAGAGCGGGGGGCGCTGTGGGTCCACATGTGGGCTGCACGGCCCAAGCCTTGAAGGGAGGGTTGTCAGGTGGCTATTGCCAGGGGTGCATCGAAAACAGCGTGAGTGCCCCCCCCTTCGGCCCCCCATCCTGCCTCACCTCCTGTCGCTGAAGCGCCGCCGAATGCGACCGCGTCATGCGCATGCCCCCGATCGGGATGGCCTGCGTGGCCGCCGATGCCGATGATGTGCTGTCTGTGAACAGCATGGCGCCCGCAGCGGACGGGCGCTGGCGCTTGATGTGTGCGGAGAAAGGGCCACCGGCTTCATCCGCATCGCCGCATGGCAGGACCAGTGGCCGTGGCGGCTTCTGGTTGCGCTGCGTTCGGGTACAAGACGGGCATCTCGTTAGGGTGCCAGTGGGACAATCTTCCCCCCCGCGGCCCGCCCGCCCCATGCGCCCCTCACCTTGAGAACCCGCGCCGCCATGTCTCCGCCTTGGTGCTGCACCGCGCTGCAGGGGCGGGGGTGCGCTGTGGCGTGGAGCGTGGGCTGAGGGCGCAACTCTGTGAAGGGCCGTCACGAGGGGAGAGGGCGCGCGTGGGGGGCAAACAGTGCGTGATGGATGGCACGCCTGCGTGGGTCGCGGAGGGGCGTCTGGGGTGTACAAATGGGCGCGCTGTCTGTCGGCTGTCCAAGCGTAGAACTTGAATTTGAATTTTCCCACACCCTCCCAGCTGTCGACCGTGCGCGCGGCAGTCCTGCGGGCACCGCACCTCGTGTTCCGACGCAGTGAGGCAACTGTGGAGTGGACGCAGTGGCCAATGGAGATTTTAAAATTCCCAGCGGGGCACACACGCACACTCAACACTCACAGACCTCTGCGAGTATATTAAAAAGGCTACACACATTGTGAATACGTGCCTTTGCGTATAACTATCGTTTTGCCCCCCCACCCCCCACCCCCACCCCACACACAAAGATGTGCACAATACCCGAAAATAACTCGTCGGCCCCCCGCAGTAGGGGTTTCGATTATCCTGCAGTGAGGTTCTCGGAGAACTCGTCTGCTCGGCTGTATACGTGCCGTCGGCTCCAATCGGCTCGGGCTCCAATTGGCCTCCCAAGGCTGGATGCGCCATTTTGGCCAGCTACAACGCGTCGTGCTTGCCACGATGACGAGCCCTGCTACCTGTGGCATGCAAGCCCTTGTATGCATGCGCTCCCCATGCGCTCCCCATGCAGCGGCATGTCAGCCCGCCCTCTCCTTCCCCAGCCTACCCCCGGCTTGTCCCCAGCCTGCATGTTGCACTGCAAGTGTCAGTCTGCCACTAGTGTGAACCTCACAGCGCACACGCGCTGCGCCCCTTGTACTGCCCCCCTCCCCCCACACACACCTGTCCCTATTGACACCCCTGACCCAGAGAGGTGCCACTGGGGCTGGTAGGGCTGATGTAACACACTGGATTTGTTTCAGGGGCGGTCGAGCATGAGAAGGACCAGAACGGGTGATCTGACCATGCGCATTCCAGCGAAATAAATATTCAAAGGCCCCGCGGCTGAATAAACAATTCATTTTAGGCCCGCAATTGGATTCAACAATTACAATTTCGAACCCCCCCCCTCCCCGCGAAGGCAAGCAATATGTACGGTAAGGCTCTTGATTTTCCACCGCACCTCTCCCCACCTCCAGCAGACGATTACACCATCACGGTGGCGAAACTGTTGTTTTAACCTATGTCTTCCCATGAAGCTTCACCTCTGCCCTTATCTTCCCAATTGAGGCTTGAGGCAGCTTGGAAGCTAGCTTGGAAGCCAGCTTGGAAGCCAGCTTGGAAGCCAGCCCTAGGTAGAAGTCCTGACTAGGTAGCAGCTCACCTGCTCGTTTGTTTGAATTTCGGGATCGAAACAGAGGGGGCGGGGGGGACGCGGGGCGGGGTTCAGAGCCTGTCCCCACGCGCGCACCCCTTCATTGTTCGCGACGGAAAAGGGGTAGGAATCGGGTACCCCATTCACACACACCCCGGTGTGAAGGAATCCATCATCTGCGCCTGCGGCTTGCACACTCTGACGCAACCACCACAGGCCAAACCCCATTTACATGCCGACAGACTGAACGTACGCACGTAACCCACTGACCCGACCTCACGAAACGACGACAGACACAACGCCACCTTAACTAGAGACATGGCCTCCCCCGTGGACACGCCGCACATCCCAGCATTCAACATCAACGATGCCATGGATGAACTGATGCAGGAGCTGGCGGACGGTGAGCATGGAGGGCATGGAGGGAGAGCTCTTTAGCGGGTTGCATGGCATGCAGACTGAAACCGACGCATGCGATGAACCTGTCGCGCACAGGTGAATGGACGGGCGGCGAGGCCAGCAGCAGTGCTATGAGCTTCAACTTCCAGCAGGACTGCAGGGACCTGCTGGCCGTGCCATTCGACGTGGACAACCTCACACACACGCTGGCATGCATGCAGCAGCGGCAACAGGCAGCCACTACTGCGCCGTGCAAGTCCGCCGCTCACTCAACCGGCTCAGCGGCCTACTCCTGCGGCGGCGCCACCCCCCAGCGGTGGGTGGCGGTGGGCGGGAACTGGAAACGAAAATGAGAATGCTGTTACAAAACTCACTACTGATCCGCAACCCTCGCAGGACCGGCAGCCACCGAGGCTCCCACAACGGCTGGTCAGGTGAGCAATCTCTGCGTGCGTGGCGTGATGGTCGGGCGATACCAGTGACGCAGCACGGGCCCTCACTCCCATTTCCCCGGTCTGCAGGCACGCCCCTTTTCCAGCACTCCGTGGCTGCCAACCCCAGCTCGCGGCCGCCCCTGGGAGCATCGCGGTCCATCGTGCGGCCGCAACCCAACTCGGCGTGGAGGGGTGAGCAAGAAACCGTCACGGTGTTGCGCGCGTGTGCACACACGTGTACGCGTCCAGCTGTTGCCTTGTTTGTGGCCGCGCCGCGTACACAAGCGTCCGGCAAACAACTCACAGCATCCCTCCCTCCTTGCCCCCCTCTCCAACCTCCCCCAGCCAACCGGCCGTCGCTCAAGCGCGTCACGTCGCCCGTACGGCTCAAGGCGTTTGAGATCGTCAAGGCGGGCGGAAGCGGGCCCACAATCTCGGAGCTGAACGACAACATTGCGCGCATGGCGCGCGGCGCGGGCATGTGCTGAGGCCAAGGCATGCACGCCACACGAGACCGCCAACCCGACGGCGACCTCTTGGCCGCCAACTGTGAATGAACATCCCGGCGACACACCCTTTCTCTTCTGCTGCCAGCCTGATACAGGGACACCGACCTCTCCTTTTGCCGCCAACCTGTGAGACCGAATACGCATCCGAGGACCAGCGCGAGCGCTGGCAACGGTACCAGCACGCCAGCACGCACACGACACAACAAAACCACCCACGCACCGCCACCATCCGCGGTAACCACCGCCACCACCTGCCGCAAGTTGCTCCACCGCTGCAGACGCGGTGGTGCACGCACACTCAGCCACACGTCGTTGCCCATCGCTGATTGGGGGACGCGACGGACGAAGCCGCAGTGACCAGCAACCAGAGGCCGCGCAGGCGTGTGCGCGCCGTGGCCCGCCAATGTACACACACCGAGCTGAGCTCACCACGGCAAACTCATTCAATAGACAACTGCGAGCCCTGCTGCCGGACCAGGCCGCGCTGCAACGACTGTACCGGACACCATCGCCACGCGGCACTCCTGCGATGCCCAGAAACCCAGCACCCCCCTGTGCCTCACCCCACCGTGTGGTTGTTCACCCCACTTACTTGCTCCCATTCGTGACCCTCAAACACATGGGATCCACACACGGCCACAGACGGCCACACAGCGACACGCGACAGACGGCGACACGCCCATGATATGAGAATGAGAGATGTGCAAGAGGACACGCCACCCAGTTAACATGCGCCCCCCTACACACAGGGGGGCGCGCGCCTGCCACTGCAAGCGCGCCAGCCCTCGCCGATCGGACACACCGATATTTTGATATATGGCCAGAACACGGCACGGATACAATAACGGTCGGCAGGCCACACCTGGCCTGCGCGACGCTTAGCCCTGATTATCGCTTTGGACAGACTACCTAAACCTTATGATAACCTTAACCATTAGCGCGCAAGCGTGCGAGTCTTGCCCCAATCCCTCTACCCGCCAGAAGCAATTTGAGCTGCTGCTTACTTATATTCATAGACGATTCGATACACGCGGCAGATTATTATACCACCTTCCCTGCACTTGATCTATTTTTAGATAACTACCTACTTACACTAAACACTATCAACCCATATCACAGACTGGGACCAATGAGGATCGATGCCGCCCACCTAACCAACCCCCTTGCCCGGCAAAGATTTTTAGTGTTTTTTCCTCGGTCACTCTGTGCCCCTTGCCCTCACTACTACCACAGTACTGCGGTTTCAATCGCCCTCCCCCCCCCTCCCCCAAGCAATTGGTACACATGGGGGGGGAGAGGGGTCCTCTTCGCATTGCCACTTGTTTGCATAAGTTGCCTTGCAGCACTGTGGGTACCCTTGTGCCTCACATTTGGCACAATCCGTTTTCCGCTCGACCGCTACCTGTTGCACCATAAAGCTGTAACACCCCTCTCGTACTGCCAGCCGCCCGACTGTCTGTCTCAACTTGAGCCGCACTGCGTGTATGAGGAACGAACACAGAAGGAGGCCAATGACCATGTCCCAGTTGTGACACGCATGCAGGGGGGCATGCAGTCCAGTTGAAGTTGAAATGCCGTCTGCCTGCCGCCGACCATCCTGTGTACACTGCTCGCCTGCCTACTGTGCCTGCTGCACCGCCTGTCGCCCACCTCCCTCGATCCGCATCTGCGTCCGGGTTTGTGCCGCGCCTTTTGCACTTGATGATGATGGATGTTACAGTCAGGGACACCTCTACAGGCGTATAAGAGCGTGCTTGGCCCGTATGGCCCGAGCACCTTACTGAGATGGCTGGCTGTTGGTGGTAGGGAACCCAAACTCTGTAGAGAGCGTGGGCGCAGCCCTAGGTCCCCTACCGCAGCGGCAGCAAACGCTTGTTGAAGTCCGTGAGCGCATGTGGGGAAACGGAAACGCGAAGCAGGTTCATCGCCAATCGCCAAAAGAGACAGTGGCTGGGTCACGTCCAGGAGCGACTATACTGTCGCTGTGTCTCACCCCTCCCTCAGGCCGAGGTGGGTCACTACTGGCTCTCCCTGCTGGAAACATTGGGGCGCCTGTCCACTGATGCGCGGGGTAAAATACGACTGGCCCGGCTCCTGCTAGACTGCCCCTCGGTGGAACACTTCAGGAGCGGCTTGCCCGGCGCTGCCATGGCTTGGCGAGTAGCCGCGGCGCTGCCGCGGCCCGCGCTGGGCGACGGCCCTTATCCTCCCCCCATGCAGGACGCCATGCGGCACCGATCTCGACGAGTTGATCGACGAGCGGAGGAGCTGGCGCCCGTCAATGCATGCTGGACATTGGTCAAGATGGCTGCCCGTGGAGGCGGGCTACCATCACGGCTTCAGCGGTGGCGACCGCCGAGGCAACACAGAGTAAATCCGCTTCACCAATCGCAGCGTTCGTCACCGCGCTCATCCTCGGGGTCGCTCGTCTGCCGGTGACTGGCGTTGGAAGGTCTTCAGGCAGCCTCCATGACAACTCTGTCGTCCATGCACCCCTGGAGGGTGGGACCTGGCCATGCATGAGGCATGGGGCGCCGGCTGAGCCCCATGCAAACGAGAGCTGGACAGCCGTGCCCTGCCAGGCGGGAACCGTTCCAGTCAGCGCCAGTCGGCTCTACCGCCTTGACTGGCCACAAGGCCACTACTGTGACCTTGAGGAAGGTCCTCTCCTATATGCTCCTTGCCAGACATGTCTCTCAGAGACCGCTGTTTGGGGTAGTCTAGCTGGCGGGAGCGGTAGTCTATCGGCTGGGAGGCAGCGGTACTCTAGTACTTAAGTGTGCTGGAGTATCGGCGGGTGTCTCAAGTAGAAGAGTAGCCTGCTTAGCTGGAAACCCCGTGTCACTGTTACTGTTACTGTTACTGCCTGTCCACTAGTAGGGTGAGCCGTCGCTCAGTCGCACCGACGCAGCAGGGCCTTTGTTGACGCTGCCCGCATCTGCCTGCCGCTGCTGCTCCGCCCTCGCACGGAATCAGAAGCGTGGAGGCGCCTGCCCCCTAGCAGGGTGCGCCGTCGCTCCAGTTGCGCACCCCAGGAGCGGAAGCCTTTGTCGCGCCCTCCGCGCCTCCGCCTGCTGTTCTGCAAAGAGCCCCCCCCTCTCGCTGCTGGAAGCATGGAGCGCCTGCCCACTAGTAGGGCGACCCATCGCTCCAGTCGCGCACCCCAGCAGCAGGCGCCTTGGTCGCGCCCGCCCTCCGCGCCGCCTCGGTCCGCTGCTGCCGCTCCGCCGCCGCGCGCATCGCGTCTGCCCGCGCGGCAGCCGCCTTGCCCGCGGCACCCGCACCCCCACCGATGACGCCACCAATGCCGCCGCCCCCCAGGACGGTGCCCTCGCCAGCAGAGCCGGCCGCCGCTGGCCCGGGTGGCCGGAACCCCCCGCCCGCCGCCGCCGCGCCGCTCGCTGCTGCGCCACCCGCCTTGGCGCCGCGCCCGCCGAGCGACGCCGGCTTCAACGCCGTGCCCTTGCGCGCCCCCGCTCCTCCCCCGCTGCCAGACGGCCCCGCGCCGGCACCGGCGCCGGCACCGCCGCCGCTGAGCGTCGACGCCTTGACGAACCCACCCAACGCGGCCACGGCGCCCTTGGCGCCCCTGCCGCCGGCCTTGCGCTTGCCACGGCCGCCCTTGCCTGCGTGTTGCAGCGCCAGGCAATGGCAGCGTAAGAATGAGCAGCAGCGCACGTATCCTAGGTGTGTTTTGTTGCGTGTGTCGGGGGGGAGGGGCGGGGGGGGGAAGGTGTGGGCTGTGCCTCATCGCTGCTTGCCTGACCTGAGGGCGCTTGCCGCCGCGGCCGCCCTTGTCTGCGTGATACAGCGTCAGCGCCAGGCGATGGCAGCGTAGCAGTCGTCAGCAGCAGCAGCAGTGCCAGCTTATGTGCGCTTTGTTGCGTGTGTGCCGGGGGGGAGGGGGGGGAGATGTGGGCTGAGCCTCGTCGCTTGCCGCCGCGACCGCCGCTGCCTGCGTGTTGCAGCGTCAGCGCCAGGCGATGGCAGCGTAGCAGTCAGCAGCAGCAGTAGCAGTGCCAGTTTAGGTGCGCTTTGTTGCATGTGTGTGTGGGGGGGGGGCTGTGTCGCTGTATGCCCGGCCTGAGGGCGCTTGCCGCCGCAGCCACCCTTGCCTCCGCGTTGCAGCGTCAGCGCTAGGGGATGGAAGCGTAAGAGTCAGCAGCACCAGTGCTAGTTTAGGTGTGCTCTGTTGAGTGTGTGCCGGGGGGGAGGGGGGGGGAGGGGGGCTGTGCCTCGTTGCTTGCCACCGCGGCCGCCCTTGCCTCCGTGTTGCAGCGTCAGCGCCAGGCGATGGCAGCGTAACAGCAGCAGCAGCAGTGCCAGTTTAGGTGTGTTTTGTGGCGCGCGTGTGTGTCTAAGATGCGGGTATACAACCTTTTCGTGCTGCCCCACTTTCTGTACGGCTGCGAAACATGGGCCCCTACTAAAACACAACTGACTCGATTGGAGGTTGCCCACTCTAACTGCCTTTGTCGCATTCTGGGCGTGCGCCTGGTCGACCGGCACAGATTAACTTATATTCGGCAGGCGTGCGACACTGAGCCAATTGAGAGCCTTGTGGCAAAGCGATAAATGCAGTGGCTGGGCCATGTGATGCGCATGCCGGCTTCTCGTCTTCTCGTACGACTTTTGACTGCACAATGGATGTGGCTCGGCAGCAAGGCCGGCCTCCAGCCTCCTCCCGACACTATTTTCTTAAGCCACTGATTCAGCAGCTAGGCGAAACTAGTGGCACTCGTCCTAATTGGGAGACTTTTTCGGACACGGCGTTTGAGCGTGCTCAGGATAGGGTCGGGTGGAGAGCCGTGGTGTACGGTCCAGCTGCTCCTCAGGCGCCGGACCCTCCACCACGGCGGTCAAGTAGATTGGCAAGCGCCACTTGACCCCCTATCCCCTGGAAGCAGTGAGGACCTATTTTGGAGGCGTCGCACAATTGCTCTCCTCTTTGCTTTGGGACTACACGTTGGCAGGCAGCCGGCTGGTGGCTACCGCCCCTCACAAGTAATTGTTAGGGCCAGAACTTGACTTGGGTCTAGGCGTGGTACTAGGACTAGATGTAGTCTTTGCTGGAAAGCCGATGTAACTGTAACTGTAACTGTGTGTGTGTGGGGGGGGGGGGCTGTGTCGCTGCGTGCCCGACCTAAGGGCGCTTGCCGCCGCGACCGCCCCTGCCTGCGTGTTGCAGCGTCAGCGCCAGGCGATGGCAGCGTAGGAGTCAGCAGCAGCAGCAGTGCTAGTTTAGGTGCGCTTTGTTGCGTGTGTGCCGGGAGGGAGGGGGGGGGGCAGGGGGGGGGCCCGTAACTGTAACTCCCGTAACCTCAACCCCGGCCGTAACTGTTACGGGAAATACGGGAGAGTCGTGCCCAGAACCCAGTTACTCGACCCGTAACTCAGAAAAGGGTGAATCGGCGCCCTCCAGGCCCCCGCAGCGCCCGAAGATCACCACAGCGTGCCTGCATCAGGCCGATTCGGCCTCTGGAAGGGCCAGGGAGGGTCAGGGGGAGGGCCAAGGGAGGATCGTTTTTTTTTCTTCAGCCCCCACACCTACGGTCGACCAGCCGTCGCGTTGACTGGCACTCACAGACGATCGAGTTACGGGAGTTACGGGGGGTTACTGGAGGTTACTGGGAAGGGGGGCCTGAGTTACTGGTTGCGGGAATGGGTGTGTGGAGTTACGGGCCCCACCCGGGGGGGGGGGGGCTGTGCCTCGTTGCTTGCCGCCGCAGCCGCCCTTGCCTGCGTGTTGCAGCGTCAGCACCAGGCGATGGCGAAGTGAGCGTCAGCAGCAGCGCCCATTTAGTTGGTGAACAGACACAGCCACAGTCCCTTCGCTGGGAGCTAGGGGCCCCCTGTCGCTCTTGCCATTACGACAACACACACATAGTCAGGGTTCACATGCACATCCTGAGGGACACATGCCGTGCTGCTGTGTGCGTGGGCCCTGACAACACACACACACACACACACACACGCACAGGGCAGAGACGCACCTGCCACGTATGCCTGCCTGGTCGTGCGGCTACCCTCGGCATCACCACCATGACTGGGCAGACACATACGCACACACACGCGCACACATACACACACACACACACACACCTGCCACGTACGCCGCTGCTGCGCCCGCCTGGTCTCGCGGTGACGGTGCGCCTGGCAGCCGCAGCTTGCGAGCGCAGTTGTCGCACACGCCGCCGCACGAGCTGTGGGTGGGTGGGTCGGGAGAGGGTGTGGGTGTGTGGGTGAGTGGGGAGAGGAGGGCAGGCAGGCAGGTGGGTCAGGAGAGGGTGTGGTGTGTGGATGAGTGCGGAGAGGAGGGCAGGTAGGCAGCCGCAGCTTGCGTGCGTAGTTATCGCATACACCGTCACATGAGCTGTGTGCCAGCAGCAGCAGCAGCAGCAGGAGCAGCAGGAGGCAGACAGGCAGGCAGGCAGGCAGGCAGAAGGCAGGCAGGCAGGCAGACAGGCGAGCAGGCAGGCAGGCAGGCGGGCGGGCGGGCGGGCAGACAGGCAGGCAGGCAGGCTGGCAGGCAGGCGGGGGTAGGAAGACGAGGGGAGGGGAGGCAGGCCGCCAGTTGATGTTTGTGGTGGTGGCGTGTGTGGGTGGTGCTGCTGGTGGTGGTGCGTGGTGTGTCGGTGGTGTTGAGGGTGGGCGGTGCATATAAGCCTGCATGCCGCCTAGTGGATACGCACCCCAGGGGTGTCGTGTCTTCGGAAGCAGTGCGACGGGGGGGGGGGGGGGGCATGTGCACGCTCACATGCGCGTGAACACGTGCGTGTGTTGCCAGAAACACCTGCAGCTGTCCGTGTCGGTCCGCACTGGTGTGTGCGTGTGAATGTGTGTGTGTTTTGCCAGACACACATGCAGCTGTCCTTGTGGGTCCGGACTGGTGTGTGCGTGTGTGTGAGAGTGTGTGTGCGTGTGTTTGTGTGTGTGTTGTGTTTGTGTGTGTGTTTGTGTGTGTGCGTTGCCAGGGGGGTGCTTTAGCCCAGGCAAGAGCCGTTTTCCAGGTTGCCCGTGAGCTGGGAACACCTACGAATATCTTCTTCTCTCTTCCTCCCTTCCCCCCTCCCTCTCTCTCTCTCTCTCCCTCCCTTCCTCCCTCTTCCTCCCTCCCTCTCTCTCTCTCTCTCTCTCTCCCCCTCAATCTCTCTCTCCTTCCCTCTCTCTCTCCCTCTCTCTCCCTCTCTCTCTCTTTCCCTCTCTCCTGCTCTCTCTCCTGCTCTCTCTCCCTCTCTCTCCCTCTCTCTCTCTCCCTCTCTCTCTCTCTCTCTCTCTCTCTCTCTCTGTCTGCACCCCGGAGACGGCAGGGATATCGTGTCTGAGAAGTAGCGCAGCAGGCAGCGTGCACATGCACTGCTGCTACATGCGTGCGACGACGTGCGACGTGTGCAAGCACATGTGGGCGTCCGTGTCTGGGTGTGTCCGCACCAACCCCGGGGTCGGCAGCGACGTCGTGGGCATGTGTGTGTGTGTTTGCACGTGTGTAGATGTGTGTGTGTTTGTGTCCGCCTAGCGGTTGGATCTGTAACGAAGCTCTCTCGTGGGCATGTGTGTGTGCATGTGCGTGTGTGTGTGCGTGTTTGTGTCCGCCCCAGCGCTTGGATCTGTAACAAAGCTCTCTCTCTCTCTCTTTCTCTCTCTCTCTCTCTGTCCGCACCCACCCCAGGTTTTACAGATTATCCACGTACGCGCCGGAGGACCCCGGGGCGTGATTCAAGGCCTAGACTTCACGTCTAGGGGGGCTCTACTAGGAGAGCCCGCAAGGCCACGCAGCACCCACCCCGGTGAGGGCAGCGAGGTTGTGTCTGAGAAGTAGCGCAGCAGGATGTCGTGGCGGCAGCGCTTCTCCTGCTCGCAGTAGTCGATCATTGTCTCGAGCTGCGCGGCTGATGCGGCAGCAGACTTGCGGGGGCCTGGGGGTGGGGCAGGGGTGGGGCGGAGAGTATTGAGTGGAGAAACTAGTGAAAGTGTAAGGCTTCGGGCTGGAGGGTCGGCAGCGCTTCCCCTCCTCCTCGCAGCAGTCAATCATGGTGCCGAGAGCTGCGCGGCCGACGCGCCGGTCGATTTGCGGGGGTCTGGGACTGGGGTGTTTTAAGGGCTCGGAGCAGCAGGCTGTGGGCAGCGTCGGCGGGGTCAAGAGCGGTGAAAGGCCGGCTGGGGGAGCCTCCTTGGGTAAAAGGGCATGGGGCTGGAGGGTCGGCAGCGCTTCCCTGCAGTAGTCAATCATGGTCTCGAGCTGCGCGGCCGATGCGCCGGCAGGCTTGCGGGGGCCTGGGACTCTGCAGGTGCTGAGTGTGGAGAGAACTGGGTCAAGGGCTTTGGGGGCTAAGGCGTTTGCCAGCGCCCCTCCTCCTCTCAGTCGCCACATAGCCCCCTAGCCAATCATGGTCGTAGCACGCACACACACGATACGCACACATCTGAGACGCACACCCGATACGCACACACACCGATACGCGCACACCCGATACGGGTCTAATGCGCCATCAAAGGCGTCCGACGGACTGTAACATCGACCACGCAAAAAATAAGCAAACACACTCGCGTACGGTCACCCTGCCTCTCTGCCGCACCCACCCATGCCGTGTGGATCAGCCTCGGCATGCCGCATGGAGAATATAACATGACGCACTCGCATTTGAGGCGGCAACGCACTCACACCCCAGATGCGCGCGTGCGGTCAACATTTCTCTCTTCTCTCTCTCTTTCTTTCTATCTATCTCTCTCTCTCTCTCTCTCTCTCTCCGCTCTTCTATCTCCCTCTCTCTCTCTCACCCATGCGGATTAAGTCCGTGAGCCCCTTGGCCTGTCGCACGGCGAATAAAACACGACGCACTATTGATTCGAGGCCATTGCACGATGCGCACCCACAAGGATGCACACGTACACGCGTGTAGTCAAATCTCTTCTTTCTCTCTCTCTTTCCTTTTCTCTCTCCGTCTCTCTCTCACCCATGCGAATCAGGTTCATCAGCCTCAGCTTGTCGCGCGGGTAGTAGAACACGATGCACTATTGATAAAAGGCCATCGCATGCGCACACCCCACAAGGATGCACACGAACACGCGTCTCTTCTCTACCTCTCTCGTCTCTCTCTCCCTCTCACCCATGCGAATCAGGTTCATTAGCCTCGGCTTGTCGCGCGGAGAGTAGAACACGATGCACTCGGAGTCAATGCCGTCCCGCCCCGCACGCCCCGCCTCCTGGAAGTAGCCCTCCACAGCTTTGCCTGGTTGGTTGTTGGTTGGTTGTTGGTTGTCGGTTGTTGGTTGTCGGTTGTTGGTTGTTGGTTTGCTGGGGTGTGGGGTCATAATTCAGTAGGGCCAGGGTTTTAGTGAGGCTGAGGGTCGAGGGTTTAGCAGGGTGAGAGTTGGGGCCGGCGCGACCCGCCCCCTGGATGTAGCCCTCCACAGCTTTGCCTGGTTGGTTGGTTGGGGCGTGCGGTGAGGGCTTAGAAGGGTAAGCAGTCATACAGGCGGAGTCCCCCCACCCCCCCGCACACACGCCCTGAAATGTCACTCACCGTGCACTTCGGACATTTCCTAGGAACTCGGAGGCCCTAAACCGCCCCTTCATAAGAAACCCTACGCGCTCAACGCTGACCCCTAGCCCCTCAACACTCACTCATCGTGAAGTGCACCACGAAGCGCACGTTGGGCTTATCGATGCCCATGCCGAAGGCAATCGTGGCGACCACCACCTGTGTGGGCGCAAATGCACAAGAACCTGATTAACAATACGTCAGAAGAGTCATGCACGAGCCGTTGGGCCTTACAAACAATACACAGGGACCACATAGAGACCCCCAGGTCAGGTCAGGTCAAGCCTGGGGGTATGCTCCAAACCTGCACCTGTGTGGCGCCAGCACGCCACGGGTCGTCAGCACGCCACGTCGTTGGGGTTCAGGCTTTATGCACTAGCTGTTCCACTAAGAGGGGGTCTTCAGGCATGCCGCCAAGTTGAAGATGCACCGAAGCGAGGCCATTGAAAGCCCCACAGAACCCGCACCTGTGTGTCGCCAGCGCGCCACGAGTTCTACACGTCCTGCCGCGCCCTGGGCTTCATCCCAGCGTGGTAGTGCACGGCAGATACGCCCCCCGCCCCCCACCACCAAGCTTAGTGTGGTGCTATACTTGCGTGTCGCCAGCGCGCCACGCGTTCTGCACATCCTGCCGCGCCATGGGGTTCATCCCAGTGTGGTAGTGCGCGGCAGACACGCCACCCCCAAGCTTAGTACGGTGCCGTACCTGTGAGTCGCCAGCGCGCCACGAGTTCTGCACGTCCTGCCGCACCCTGGGGTTCATGCCGGCATGGTAGTGCGCGGTAGACACGCCCCCACCCCCCCCCCGCCCAAGCGTAGTATGGTGCTGTACCTGTGTGTCGCCAGCGCGCCACGAGTTCTGCACGTCCTGCCGCACCGTGGGGTTCATCCCAGCGTGGTAGTGCGTGGCAGACACGCCCCCCCCCCCAAGCTTAGTACGGTGCTGTACCTGCGTGTCGCCAGCGCGCCACGAGTTATGCACGTCCTGCCGCGCCTTGGGGTTCATGCCAGCGTGGTAGTGCACGGCAGACACGCCCCCCCCCAAGCGTAGTACGGTGCTGTACCTGCGTGTTGCCAGCGCGCCACGCGTTCTGCACGTCCTGCCGCGCCCTGGGGTTCATCCCAGCGTGGCAGTGCACGGCAGACATGCCACCCCCACCCCCCCAAAGCTTATTAAGGTGCTGCACCTGTGTGTCGCCAGCGCGCCACGAGTTCTGCACGTCCTGCCCAGCCTTGGGGTTCTCATGCCAGCGTGGTAATGCACGGCAGACAAGCCACACACCCCCCAGCTTAGTATGGTGCTGCACCTGCGTGTCGCCAGCGCGCCGCGCGTTCTGCACGTCCTGCCGCGCCTTGGGGTTCATCCCAGCGTAGCAATGCACGGCAGACACGCCGCCCCCCCCCCCAAGCGTAGTATGGTGCTGTACCTGCGTGTCGCCAGCGCGCCACGCGTTCTGCACGTCCTGCCGCGCCCTGGGGTTCATCCCAGCGTGGTAGTGCGCGGCAGACCCCCCCCCCCCCCCCAAGCGTAGTATGGTGCTGTACCTGTGTGACACCAGCGCGCCACGAGTTCTGCACGTCCTGCCGCGCCCTGGGGTTCATCCCAGCGTGGCAGACACGCCCCCCCCAGCGTAGTACGGTGCTTTACCTGTGTGTCGCCAGCGCGCCACGAGTTCTGCACATCCTGCCGCGCCATGGGGTTCATGCCGGCGTGGTAGTGCGCGGCAGAGATGCCCCCCCCCCCCCCAGATTATTTCGGTGCTTTACCTGCGTGGCGCCAGCGCGCCACGAGTTCTGCACATCTTGTCGCGCCTTGGGGTTCATGCCGGCGTGGTAGTGCGCGGCAGAGATGCCGCCAGCCCGAACCATGCGCGCCACGGTCTCGGACTCGTCGCGCGACAGGCAGTAGACGATGCCGCACGCGCCCTCTCCCTGGGTGTGGGTGGAAAGGTTGGGTCATGGGTCGTTCAGTCAGTTTAGAGTTTATACACGACGCCAGCGACGGGGCTCGATTAACGGAGGCGCGTTCTCGTCGCCGAGCCCTGGACCCAGCAATGCGGCGCTGCTGGTGACGAGGATCTCCGTGCCGCTGACGAGCGGGGTAAAATACGACTGGCCCGGCTCCTGCTAGACTGCCCCTCGGTGGAACACTTCAGGAGCGGCTTGCCCGGCGCTGCCATGGCTTGGCGAGTAGCCGCGGCGCTGCCGCGGCCCGTGCTGGGAGACGGCCCTTATCCTCCCCCCATGCAGGACGCCATGCGGCACCGATCTCGACGAGTTGATCGACGAGCGGAGGAGCTGGCGCCCGTCAATGCATGCTGGACATTGGTCAAGATGGCTGCCCGTGGAGGCGGGCTACCATCACGGCTTCAGCAGTGGCGACCGCCGAGGCAACACAGAGTAAATCCGCTTCACCAATCGCAGCGTTCGTCACCGCGCTCATCCTCGGGGTCGCTCGTCTGCCGGTGACTGGCGTTGGAAGGTCTTCAGGCAGCCTCCATGACAACTCTGTCGTCCATGCACCCCTGGAGGGTGGGACCTGGCCATGCATGAGGCATGGGGCGCTGGCTGAGCCCCATGCAAACGAGAGCTGGACAGCCATGCACTGCCAGGCGGGGACCGTTCCAGTCAGCGCCAGTCGGCTCTGCCGGCTTGACTGGCCACAAGGCCACTACTGTGACCCTGAGGAAGGTCCTCTCCTATATGCTCCTTGCCAGACATGTCTCTCAGAGACCGCTGTTTGGGGTAGTCTAGCCGGCGGGAGCGGTAGTCTATCGGCTGGGAGGCAGCGGTACTCTAGTACTTAAGTGTGCTGGAGTATCGGCGGGTGTCTCAAGTAGAAGAGTAGCCTGCTTAGCTGGAGACCCCGTGTTACTGTTACTGTTACTGCCAGCGACGACCATGCGCGCCACCGTCTGTCACACACACACCCTCTAGCCCGTTATGCCTGTGCCCCTTAGCCGAGCCAAGGCTCTACAGTGGCTAGCAGGGACTGTACGCGCCCTCTAGCTGGGGGTGGGAACCAAGTGTGGGGTTCCCACTGGGCTTGCCTACTCCCCTGGACCGGGTGGGCAAGACGGTCTAGTGGGAGGCAGGAGCACTTTGACACCCAACACACGGCAACAGCGCTGAGTGTTACACCGTCTTGGACTTGTCGCGCGAGGGGACGATGACGCACGCGTCCTCTCCCTGTGTGCAGAAAATAAGGCTACGGTTCGGTAAGGGTCAAGTCAGAGTCTGGGAGCGCGTGGGGGACGCGTGTTTGGGTCAAAGTGTCTCGCTCTCGATGCGCGACAGGCAGTGCACGATGCCAGACACATGCTCTCCCTGCGTGCGTGAGTCTAGGGTTCCGAGGATCTCGCCCTCGACGTGCACCCTCTCCCTAGGTGGGTGTACAGGTTGGGTGAGGGTCATTCAGTCAAAGTTTAGACTAGCCCGCCGACCATGCGCGCCACGGTCTCAGACTCGTCGCGCGACAGGCAGTACACGATGCCGGACGCGCCCTCATCCTATGAACGGGTAAGGTCAGTGTTGAGTCGGACTTTGGCTGACTTGATGTTTGGGTCCAAGTGAATCGGACTTGTCACGCGACAGCCCTACCACAGCCCCATCGTGTGATCCTACAAGTGAATGCGGTCATAACGTCTGAGGCGGTCGGGGTTGCGCCTCAGGCGGTGGTGGGCGCCTAAGCCGGTCGGGGTGGCGCCTGAGGCGGTCAGGGTGACGCCTAAGGCGACGCCTGAGGCGATCAGCGGTGCGCCTCAGGCGGCGCCTCAGCAGCAGGCGGTCGGTGCGCCTGAGGCGCTGCCTGATCCGCGCAAGTGAAGGCGCCGCCTGAGGAATGTGGTAGGAAGGGCAGACGATGCCGCATGCGCTCTCTCCCTATGTGTGGGTAAGGGTTACCCCTTATGTACGGGTTAGGTTGTCTCTCTCTTTATACCTCTCTCCCTCTCCCTCGCTTCCTAGTGTGTGGCCTCCTGCTCCGGGACACAGTCGATCATCTGCGCGAGCTAGGGCTGCGATTCAGACGGTAACGACCTCCTTCTCTCTGCTTCTCTCTCTCCCTCTTCCTCTCTCTCTCTCCCTCTCTCCCTTTCTGTCTTCCTCTTTCTCCCCCTCTCTCCCTCTCTGTCTTCCTCTCTCTCCCTCTCTCCCTCTGTCTTCCTCTCTCTATTTCAAGGGGCAAGAAGTAAAATACCACCCATGGTTCCTAGGGATTGCAACCGATGGAGCATATCTTTGTTTTAAAACCTGCCCCTGCAGGTGGGGGTACCCTGGCGTGTGATCTGTGATCCTGCAAAGTTTCATTGTGACAGTCAAAGTGTAGAGGCTGAACTGCACCTGCTCCAGAATGCAGTTGATCAGCTGCCCATGTACACGCCCAATCATCTTCGCGCTATCTAGGCCGGCGGTCCAGAGATGATCGCTCCCTCCCCCCCCCCCCCCCCCCTCTCCCCCTCCCCCTAGTATTTACCTGCTTCAGTATGTAGTTGATCAGCTGCGCAAGCTAGGTCTGCGGCTACGATTTTCTCTGCACCGACCTCTCCCTCTCGGTTCATTCGCTCTCTCCCTCCCTCTCTCCCCCTCTCCCTCTCCCACTCTCCCCCGTCGTGTGTTCCTACCTGCTCCAGTATGTAGTCGATCAGCTGCGCGAGCTACGTCTGCAGTTAAGATTTATCGCAACGAACCCTCCCTCTTCCCATCGTCCTCTCCCTCCCTCCCTCCCTCTCCCTCTCCCTCTCCCTCTCCCTCTCCCCTCTCCCTCTCCCTCTGCCTCTCCCCCCCCTCGTGTGTCCCTACCTGCTCCAGTATGTAGTCGATCAGCTGTGCAAACGGCTGCGGCCGATCATTGTCGTCCACTCCGCTCTGCTTGTCGACGACTGTGAAGCGGAGGTTGCTGCGGAAGAAGGAGCCCGTGAAGACGCGCGCACCGCGCATGCCGAGGGTCTTCAGGATGTCGGCACGCACCTGTGGGCAGAGAGAGTGAGAAAAATTAGGGAGAGGGAGGGAGAGTCAGAGGCAGAGAGACAAAGAGAGATTGGGCAAGCGCGCCGCGCCGCGCATGCCGAGGGTCTTGAGGATGTCGGCGCGCACCTATGGGCGGATGCATGAGTGAAAGAGAGTGTGTGAGACAGAAACACAGATGCCGAGGAAGAGAGAGAGAGAGAGAGAGAGGGAGATCACAGAGACAGAGAGACAGAGAACACAGTGACAGAGAGAGACAGAGAGCCCGTGAAGACGCGCGCGCCGCGCATGCCGAGGGTCTTGAGAATGGCGGCGGGCACCTGTGGGCGGATGCATGAGTGATAAAGAGTGTGAGACAGAAACACAGAGGTAGAGAGAGAGCGACAGGGAGAACACAGAGACAGGGAGAGACGGAAAGCCCGTGAGCATGCCGAGGGTGGAGAGGATGTCGGCGGTCACCTGTGCCTGGATACATGATTGTGGGAAAGAGACAGGAAGACAGAGGCAGAAAGAGAGCACGAGCGAGAGAAAGAGGCAGAGGCAGAGAAACAGAGAGAGCACGCGCAATCCGCGGGGGTCTTGAGGATGCCAGTGCGCACCTGCACACAACAGGGAGATAGTGTGTGGGAGAGCGAGGTGGGGAGAGGGAGGGGGCCGGCCGGCCGGCCGGCTGGCCGCCCGCCCGCCCGCCCAACCGCCCGCCCGCCCGACAGACGCACACACACACACACACACACACACACACAAGCAGCAACAGCACCACTCCAACGCTCTTCTACAAACATACAAACCTGCTCCGTTGCCGTCGCCGTCGCCGCCATGATCGGCACGCCCGGGTAGCTCTTGCGCATGCTCCCAAGCGCCTTGTAGTCCGGTCGGAAGTCGTGACCCCAAATCGACACGCAATGGGCTGAGAGGGAGGATGTGGTGTGTGGAGGGGGGGGACACGCAGTGGGCTGAGAGGGCGGGTGTGTGCGTGGGGGGAGGGGGGAGTGTGTGTGCGTGTGTGTGGGGGGGGGCGTGTTGTTGCACGGTTGTTGCGTGGTTGTTGCACGGTGGTTGCGGTGGTTGCTGCGCGGTTGTTGCATGATTTGGAGCACGCAGTTGTCCCTTCATGCTCACACGCACACACACACACACACATGCCCCACTACCCCCCCCCCCCACACACACACACACCCTCCCACACGCACCCTCGTCAATCACGATGCGGCTGAGCAGCCCGGCCGAGTGCAGGCGCGCAAGCACGCTGCCGAGCGCGTTCGACTTGACAATCTGCTCAGGGGTCACGTACAGCAGCTTGCAAGTGGGCGCCTGGGTGGTGGTGTGTGTGTGTGTGTGTGTGTGTGTGTGTATGTGGCGGTGTGTGTGTGGAGGGGGCTTTAGGGGGGGACGGGGGGGGAGTGAGTGAGGGGTCACGTATAGCAGGTTGCAAGTGAGCGCCTGGGTGGGGCCAGCGTGTGTGGTGTGGTGTGTGTGTGGGGGGGGGGGAGCTGCATGCGAGCACACGTAGCACAGACATGCACACCCGTACGCGTGCTAGGTCATATACACGCGTGCTAGCTTTAAGACCGGGGCCTAATACGCCAACAGAGGCGCCCAACAAACTGAAAATCGTCCGCACACGCGCACACGCGCGTGTCACACATGCACACACAGACTCACACACACACAAGCATACAACCATACACACACACTCACGCATCCATCCATCCATCGTCCATCACAGCGTCACACGAGCGTGAGGTGCATGCACCGGCAATGCCTGTAATAGCAACACCACACACTGACGCACACACACATGCACACGCACACACACACACACACACATGCACACACGCACACACACACACACACATGCACACACACACATTCACACACTCACACACTCACACCTGCTTGCTCAGCTCCTTGAGCACAGCCACAACCTCTGCCCTTTACTGCAGGCTGGACATGTATGCACACACACACACACACACACCACACATGCTTGCATCCACCCACCCACCCACACACGCACCCCACACACCTGCTTGCTCAGCTCCTTCAGCACAGCCACAACCTCTGCCCTTGACTGCTGACTGGACATGTAGGCAAACACACACACACACCACAAACCTGCTTGCTCAGCTCCTTGAGCACAGCAACCACCTCTGCCCGGGACTGCTGACTGGACATGTAGGTTGCTGGGATGCCTCCGCAGTGGGGATGCGTGACGAGGGCACGCACCTGTGTGTGTAGGTGTGTGTAGGTGTGTTTTGTTTGTTTGTGTGTGCGCGTGCGTGTGTGTGTGTGTGTGTGCGTGCGTGCGTGGGCGTGTGTCTGTGTGCGCGTGAGGGTGTGCATGTGTGCGCGTGTGCGTGTGCGTGTGCATGTGTGTGTGCGTCAGTGTGTGGTGTTGCTAGTACATGCATTGCCGGTGCATGCGCCTCACGCTCGTGTGACGCTGTGATGGATGATGGATGGATGGATGCGTGAGTGTGTGTGTATGGTTGTATGCTTGTGTGTGTCTGTGTCTGCCTGCGCCAGTGTGGTGCGTGTGTGTGTGTGTGTGTGTGCGGTCGTGATGTATCTGAGGAGCCGGCATTCACATCCATTCATCGCTGCAACAGTAGCAGGAACACCAGATTTCCAGAAACTTGAGACATCTTCTAGTCCTAGTGACAAACCCTTCACCCAGGCCCAGTTCTGGCCGTATCAAGCACTCATCGCAACCCACGCATGTGCCGCATGTGCCGCGTGCAAACATGGCGTAAGGCCAGTGCACACAGCACACACACACACGCACGCACACACACAGGGGATACGCACCCACAGAGAGAGAGAGAGAGAGAGAGAGAGAGACGTGTTACACACACGGACAACGGCTAGTGCTCACACACACACACACACGCACACATACGCACACACACCTGGTCTTGCATGAGCGACAGCAGGGGGCACACCACAACGGTCACGCCCTTGCACACCACAGCTGGCAGCTGGTAGCAGAGAGACTTTCCGCCGCCTGTGGGCATCAGAACAAAGCTGCATGCGGTGTGTGTGTGTGTGCGTGTGTGTGTGTGCGTGTGTGCGCGTGTGTCTGCACGTGTGTGCGTGCGCGTGAGCACACCACAGCTGGCAGCACACTCAACACGCCCCACCCCACACCCCACACTCACACATCGTGACCATGCAGCGCTGCGTCGATTGCCTCCCTCTGTTGCGGACGGAACGCGCCGTTCCCAAACACGCGCGCGTTGGCGAGGTCAGCCGCGCACATCGCGCGCTGCGCGGCGGTCGGCGGGTCGCGCCACGGCTGGCCGCTGCCGCCGCCATGGCCACCGGAAATGCCACCGCGGCTGCTGCCTCCACCGGGCGCGGCGCGGCCGCTCGTGCTCGCGCCCGCGCCGCCCTGCTGCCGCGCCTGCTGCTGCGCCTGCTGCTGCTGCTGGGGTGCCTGTCGCTTGAAGAAGGACTCGATGCTGCCCTGCACGCCCGCGCCTGCCGGGCGCTGCGAGGGACCCGCGCCCGCGCCCACGCCCTGGCTGCCGCTGCTGGGGCGCTGCGCCGCCGGGAAACCCGAAGAGGACGACGGCGCAGCGGCGGTCTGCGTGCAACAGCGTGCGCAGGCAGCAAGGAGGCGTCGCGCATGCTCTGATGCCAGCAGGGCACGCACGCGCCCGGATGCACCCACCTCCCGTCCTCCTTTGTACTTGTTCCTCTACTTCCAGGTGCACTCTCATGTTCCCCGCCTGCCCCCCCACCCGCCTTACCTCCCTCTCTGCACTCGACCCCCTACTTCAACATGCGCTCTCCATCTCCCTTTCCGCCTGCCCGCCCGGCCACCCGCCCACCTTCAGTTTCTTCGACGTGCCCGGCCCGAGCTGCCCGTGCTCTCTCCACGTCGCTAGTGGGAGGTCCCCAAGCTTGAAGCCTGTGATCTGAAAGTCCTCCTCCTCGAAGCCCTCGTCCTCAAAGTCGTCCTGATGCTCGTACGCATCGTCGCCGTCGGCGCCGCCGCCGACATCGTCGCTGTCGCTGCCCAGCGTGATGCCGCTATCGCTGCCGCCGCCGCCGCCTCCGTCCTCACCGCTGCCGCCCGCACCGCCGCCGTCCTCGTCGGTGTCTTCCAGGAACAAGATCCGGCCGCTGTCGTCGTCTGCTGGGCCGGCACCAGGCTGCGTGACACTGTCAGCTGCTGCCTGGCGGTCGCTGGCTTGCTGTGAGCCACGGCCGCTGGCACCCTGCCCTCCTTCGGCACTGCCCTGCACGGGCGACGCGGCTGCGACACGTATGGTGTTGGTCATGCGGGGCCCTGCATGGGCGCGCATGGACGTGCATGGATACCCTCGGTGCGCCCCCTGACCCAGAAGGGGGCAACACAGCGCCATGCCCTATCCCAAAGCACCTGGGTTCATGAGCATGTCCAGGAACAGGTCCTGGTGCTGCAAAGTGAGTCGGCAGGGCTCCCCGCGCGTGTGCTCCTGTGCCAGGCGTCGCATGACGCCCGAAACCGAGCCAGGGCTGAACCCAAGCTGAGAGCCAATCTCCACGAGCGGGTGGCCGTCCGGCACGCGGGATGGCGCCATGACAGCGCGGGCTGTTGATATTTACAAAACGCGTTTTTTAAGCACGTGTTCTCATGAGGACGGTCACCACCCCCAGTTGCGCACCGCGGGACACAGGCAGGTTGAGCTTGTCAGCGAAGCCGCACGGGTTGATTCGAAGTGTGGAATCCGACGCGGCGCTGCGTGGGCAGGGGCCCCCCTGCAGGGGCAAAAGCAAGCTAAAAAGACACACGTACACATTCACGTCGCGCAACGCAAGCAACTCAAGCACACCAGCCACGCAAGCAAACCCAGCACTCCACCCGACATTCTAGATCTAGGGCACGCAGCACTCGTGCGCCATGGGCTCCCTTATGCCGGGCTGGTCTATGGATGTGGCCAAAGGTAGGGAGGTTACGAAGGGCGTGCGAGGCGGTGTAGGCAGCGCCCGTGGCGTGCCGACACTCGTGTCGTATTCACTCCCACGTCGCACCACAAGCCTGCCGTGCTCATGCTGGCCCGCTCAGGTCCCAGGGTAGGGCTGAGGGGGAGAGGGGGGGGCCAGGGACGTTGCAATGCGTCTGCCTTGTACCTGCCTCCCCCATGCACGCAATCCGCAACGCATCTCCATGGTGGCCACCCCTAGAGCTTCCTGCGACTCCTTGTGCATGCCTGCACATGCACGCAGGCGAGCAGGAGCAGGAGGACACTGAGGAGGAGACCAAGGGCTACTTTGCAAAGCTGGAGAAGAAGCGGTCGCTTCGGTGCGTTGCGCGAGGTGCTTGCGTGCATGGAAGCAAGACGCACGCTGCGCCCCGCATGCCCTGCACCCTCTCTTGTGCGGCGCACTCACCCCGTCCCTGCATGCCCCCACGCAGGCACCGCGACGCGTCTGACGACTCGGCCTTCCTCCCGTCCGAGCTCCCCCGCGCCTTCTCGCTCGAGCGCAGGAGCCTGCCGCTCGAGGGAGCTTCCGCCACGCCGACGAGCACACCGACCAACGCTGAGCCCGTCACTGTAGGCGACGCGCCGCCACCGCGCACCTCGCCTTCAGCCGCCGCCGCAGCCGCAGCCGCCCACTCTCACATGCTGCACTCTGCGACGCTCCCCCTGCGCACGACGACGGTCCCCAGCTCGATCCCCCGCATCTCGCCTCGGCTGTCGCGCATCTCGGCGCCCGCGTGCCACGGCACCGACTGGGCGAGCGAGCTGAGTTCGCTGGGCGGGCAGAAGGTGAGAAGGGGAGGGAGCGGAGGGAGGGAGGGGGCCGGGAACGGTAGGAGAACGGTAGGGTGGGTGGGCGGGCGGGCCCTCCAAACCCAGCCCACCCGCTGCGATGAGCGTTCACCTTCACGCGCTCATCACGACGCCCATTCGCCTGCTCACTCACGCATGCCACGCATGCTGTCAGGAACAGGGACACTGCTGTCCCTGGAGTTTCAACATACATTCTCGCACGTGTCGGAGAGGTGTGAAGCCCACCCACAGTCCACACTACTCGGCAGTACCATGGCTGTCCATGTGACTTCCCCACAGCACATTAGGGTGTTCCTGACACATGCGCCACCGCCACCCTCTGCGCAGGCATCGCCAGTCGGCTCGGCGCCCGCCATGAAGCCATCGAGTGCCTGGTGGAGCCGAATGGACAGCGGCGCGCTCAACAGGCGGCCAGACGTGGAGATAACACGCGCGCACTCGGGCGACGCCAGCGGCTTCATTCCGCAGTATGCTATCACCGGCCAGAAGCTGCCGCCCTGCATGATGGCACAGAACACGGAGACGCAGGGCACCGAGGCAAAGGAGAAGAGGCAGCAGTAGTGGCGGCAGCGTTGCGGAGCATAGTTTACAGTTCGCCCCTTCGGGCTTGGGATCAAGGGAGATGCCTTGTGAGGCGGGCTGCCAGAAGTTGCACTACTCTGATGGCGAGTTGCGGGCGCGCCCCTCTGGTTGGGGCGCCCAGGCAATGCAGGCAGACGCGAGCTTCCGGGGAAACACCGGGGCAGACGGGCCCGCTCTGCTTCACATACGTACCAATAGGATGCAGCGTCGCTGCTCACGAATGAAATACAGGCGCGAGGAACTTTTAGCTGTAGCTAGCACTGCGGGCCGCCCCGCGGGTGTACCATGTACGTTTAGTTATGAGTTCACTCCCCTGCACTTGCTACGTAGCAGGACACTGCTTCATGGCGTCCCCACCACCGCCACTGCCATCGCTCCCACCCACAAGCCTCGCCTCGATCACCGCCATCAGTCGGTACGGGTCAGTGTGCCCGATGCTGTGTGAGGGTGACACGGCAGAGGATTCAGAAGAGCGTGTCGAGAGCATGCACAGAGAGAGAGGGAGTCCTCTCCCCACGCATACACACACACACACACACACACGCACGCAAGCACACGCACGCGTGAGCACACGCACGCATGAGCACACGCGGTCATGTTTGCTTGAGGCGGCGGAGGGGGGTATAGAGGAGGTGTGAGCGGGTGAAGGGTCAACCCAGCCAGCTGCCAGTCAGCGCTTGCAGCAGTCAGCCAACACACAGCGCAGCAAACCCCTACCTTGCGCCACCCACGACCTCGAGGCACCCGAAATCGCTCGCGGGCATGCCCATGCGCCCGCGGCTCACGACGCGCGCGAGCACGGGGTGGCCGCCACTGCAGCTGCTGCCGCCACTGCCGCTGCTGCCAAATTGGCTGCTGCTGCTGCTGCTGTCACCGCCATCACCGTCGCTCCTGCCCCCCTGTCTTCGGTCGCCGCTGCTGCTGCTGCTACTGCTGCTGCAGCTTGACTCATCCCCGAGCAGCGCCCAGTCCCACGCAGTCTCACTGTCGCTGTCCGCTCTTTCCCCGCTGCCCCCTCGCCCCTCGCACGCACCACCACCTACCGTGGGGTCGATGTTGTAGATGCCGACCTACGACGAAAAGCAGGCAAAGAGAACAAGGCAGACACGCGCCATGGCATGTGGGTGTGCGTATGTGTGCATGCGTGCGTGCGTGCGTTTGTGTGCATTGGTGCAAGCGTGTGTGGAAGTGGCAGCGCCGAAAAAGCAGTGAGAACTGTTCCCACACTTTGTTCAGCACCGCCCTCACGTTGAATGTGTCTGACCCCAGGTCGTCGAGAATGGCCTGCAGCGATGCGTGCAGCGCGGCCACAAACGCGGGGGAGGTCAGGCTGCTGCCCATGATGATGACCTGTGTGCACGCGTGTGCGTGCGTGTGTGTGTGTGTGTGTGTGTGTGCGTGTGTGTGTGTGTGTGTGTGCGATGTGTGGTGTGTGTGTGTGTGTGTGTGTGTGTGTGTGTGTGTGTCAGGCCGGGCGGGGGGCGTAAGACTGCTGCCCATGATGCTGAACTTGGAGGGGGAGAGGGGCGCGGCAAGTGCATTGAGAATGGCATTGCACAGCATGGCATGGCACGGCATGGCGTGGCACATAGCAGGCACGCACATACAAAACCTGTAAAACGTGTACAACCATAAGAAGACCAGAGAGAGAGAGAGAGAGATCGTTACAGAGAACTCTGCACGGCAGACCTAGATAGGCTGTTTCTAGTCATCAATTGAGGAGATTCCGTTTGAAGGCGGGAGACCAACCGTGCGCCAGCAAGAGGGTGAACAACCTCATTCGTAAAGCAGTAGGGGAAAGGGGCAGTGGCGGGTCATTGACGGCTGTGTTCGTCAATCCGCCTCGACTGAGTTTAAACTAGGTGTCGGCAGAAGGACTTCCACAGTTGTGGAAATCATGCTAAGATGATCCACTCGGTGGTGACTCGCTCGGCGAACTCGGGGCGCTCGGGGATGTCGCGTGTGAAGTTGAAGAGATGGATGTTTGCGGAGGGCGTAGAACGTGACTAAGTGGGCGCAAAAGTCGCCGGCGTGAGCCGGAAGAAGGTGATGGCGCCGCCGGCATAGAGCGTAGTCGTGTCCGAACAGCGGTATTCGTGCAAGTGGGAGGCAGTGGGAGGGACGCAGCGGGAGGGTAGTCGGAGGGAGAGGGGGAGGCGCGGGGGAGGGTTAGGGAGGGGCGAGGGGCACAAGATGGGGTGGGGTGCAGCGGGGATGGAGGGGTGGAAGACAGGAGAAGGGAGGGAGGAGAGGGGAGAGAGGAGGGAGCCACACTGTGGCCCGGCCACATGGCGCATACATAGGCGCTGGTAGCATGGGGGGGGGGTGCATGGGGTGCATGTGCGCGCATGGGGCGCATGGGGAGGGGCAACTCCATGTGACGAGCATGTGGGTGTATGGAGGTCGACGGGGCGGCAGTGGGATAAGCGGTGGGTCTCTTGAGGTGGGGCGTGGGGTCGAATGAACGACTGGGCAGTGGGCGGTGGGCGGGACGGTGGCGGTTGGAGGAACTCGGTAGCTCAAGTTGAGCGCTGGCTCGGGCCGCATGGCGGTCAAGGTGATGGCACTGAGATACCTGGGCTCCGTATAAGAAGACCACACACACACACACACATTCATGTCCTTGATCGGTGAAATTAATGCCATGAGCCAAACACACACACACACACACACACACTCTCTCTCTCACACACACACACACGTATGGCACACACACACACACCTCACCTTCATACCCTTGATCGGTGCGATTGAGGCCGTGAGCCAGGCAACACACGTCCCTCACAACACACACACACACACATGGCACACACACACACACACACACACCTCACCTCCATGCCCTTGATTGGCACAATCGATGACGTGAGCTAGGCACACACACACACGCCCCTCGCCCCCCTCCCCCACACGCACTCCCTCTCTCACACACACACATGCACACACACACACACACCTCTTCACCTCCATACCCTTGATTGGCGCAATCGATGCCGTGAGCCAGGCACACACACACACACATACACACTCGCACACACACACACCTCACCTCCAAGCCCCTGATTGGCACAATCAATGACGTGAGCTAGGCACACATACACACGCCCCTTGCCCCCCCCCCCACACACACAAACACACATGGCACACACACACACACACACATCACCTGCATACCCTTGATTGGCACAATCGACGCCATGAGCCAGGCACGCACATGCACACACACACACACACACACATTCAGACACACACAATATCTCTCTCTGTCTCTGTCACACACACACCTCCATATCCTTGATTGGCGCGATTGATGCCGCGAGCCAGGCACACACACACACACACTCTATATCTCTCTCTCTCACGCACACACCCCTCACCTCGATATCCTTGATCGGCGCGATCGATGACGCGAGCCAGTCCCCCCCCCCCACACAAACACACACAAACACACAAACACACACACACACAAACACACATGGCACACACATACACACACACACCTCACCTCCATATCCTTGATCGGCGCGATTGATGCCGCGAGCCAGGCCCTGGGCGAGGGGTAGGGCCGAGGCCAGGTCTTTGTTAGTTAGATATACAGGAGCTGCACTGCGGGGGCCGAGAAGCAAAACGGTGCTACGGTTGATCATGGTGGATCATGGTGGATCATGTGGTAGGACCGCAGTTGGGCCTTGATTGGTAAGACGAGCAACGTACAATGCGCTGCCTTGTGGGTCGTCCAACAAGTCTGCAGTGTTGGGTAGTGTTGGCTGTTGGGTAGTGCTGGCTGTTGGGTAGTGTTGGTTGTTAGATAATGGTGGCTGTTGGATAGTGTTGGTTGTTGGCTAGTGTTGGCTGTTTGGTTGTGTTGGCAGTTGGGTAGTGTTGGTTGTTGGGTAGTGTTGGCTGTTGGGTAGGTTTGGTTGTTGGGTAGTGTTGGTTGTTGGGTAGTGTTGGTTGTTGGGTAGTGTTGGTTGTTGGGTAGTGTTGGTTGTTGAGTAGTGTTGGCTGTTGGGTAGTGTTGGTTGTTGGGTAGTGTTGGTTGTTGGGTAGCGTTGGCTGTTGGGTAGTGTTGGTTGTTGGGTAGTGTTGGTTGTTGAGTAGTGTTGGCTGTTGGGTAGTGTTGGTTGTTGGGTAGTGTTGGTTGTTGGGTAGTGTTGGTTGTTGGGTAGTGTTGGCTGTTGGGTAGTGTTAGTTGTTGGGTAGTGTTGGCTGTTGGGTAGTGTTGGTTGTTGGGTAGTGTTGGCTGTTGGGTAGTGTTGGCTGTTGGGTAACATTGGCTGCCTGTTGGCTGCCTGCTAGGTTGCCCCAGAAACAAACACAGCACGCAACAGTGTTGCAGCGAAACATGTGGTAGAGCCGCTGTTGGGTCTATGTTAGCTGGCCGAGCAACGTGTAATATGCTGCCTTGTAGGTCGTCCCACAAGGCTGTCGTGTTGAGTAACACTGTGAAGTAAGTTTGCAAGTGAGTAAGAAACACTATGTAACATGTTGTAAGTTCAGTAAGATCACCACTCAGGAACAGGCAAGCTCGGATGAACCACCACAGGGCAGGCGGGTGCAGGCAGACACACACTGGCACAAACACACAAACACAAACAAAACACACACACACACACAAACACACACACACACACACACACACACACACACACGCACCGGTCTCCCCCCTGCCCCGGGCAGCACCTCAGCAGCCACCAGCTGCCTGCCCTGTGCCAGCGGATGTGGCACACACTCACACACACACACACACACGCACCTGTCTCCCCCCTGCCCCGGGCAGCACCTCAGCAGCCCAGCTGCTCGGTGCGCCTTCATGAGGTCAAGCGCTAGCGGATGGCGCGACGCGTGGTGCGGGTGAGACGCCGTGTACCTGCAGTGTGTGTGTGTGTGTGTGTGTGCGTGTGTCAAGAGAGACAGAGGGAGAGAGAGGGAGAGAGAGAGAGGGAGAGAGAAAGTGGGAGAGAGGAAGAGGAAGAGAAGGAGACAAGAGGGAGGGAGGGAGAGAGCGGGAGAGGGAAAGAGAGTGAAAGAGAGGGAAAGGGAGAGGCAGAGAGAGAGGGTGGGGGGGACAGACAGACAGAGAGAGAGAGACGGAGGGAGCCAGGGAGAGAGACAGAGAGACAGAGAGACCGAGTGGGCCAGAGAGAGACAAAGGGAAAGACAGAGAAGGACGACAGAGACAGAGACAGAGAGATAGAGACAGCTAGGAGAAAGCAGAGATACAGAGAGAGATACAGAGAGATAGAGTGATAGAGAGATACAGAGAGAGAGAGAGAGAAAGAAGCGACACCCGCAGCCACACAAAACACACATCCAACACGTTTCCCCAAGCACACACCACACCAGGCACAAACACACCGTTAAGCCTCGTCATCCCACGCGGCCTGCGCCAGCACAGACATGATGCCCCACCCCATCCCCCACCCCCGCACACACACACACATACACTCACATACACACACATGCCCCCCCCACGCAGGATATCAGCGCACCGTTCAGCCGCATCATCCCACGCGGCCTGCGCCAGCACCGACACCCTTGTAAACATGGTATGCCCATGCCCATGGCAACACCCCCCGCACACACACCAACACACGCACACACACACACAGACATGATGCCCCCCCCCAACCCCGCACACACACACACACACATACCCCCCCACACGCAACACATCAGCGCACCGTTCCGCCGCATCATCCCACGCGGCCTGCGCCTGCACCGGCACGCGCATCAACATGACCTGCCAATGACCATGGCAATGCCCCCCCCCCCCTGCACACACGCACAAACGCACACACGTGCGCACGCAAACACACACACACACACACACACACATGCCCCCCCTCCCAACACATCAGCGAACCGTTCCGCCGCATCATCCCACGCGGCCTGCGCCGGCACCGGCACGCGCGTCAACATGACTTGGACATGCCCATAGCAATGCCCCCCCCCCTCCCGCACAAACACAAACACACGCACGCACGCGCACACGCAAACACACACACACACATGCACACACATGCACACACACACACACACACATGCCCCCCCACGCAACACATCAGCGCACCGTTCCGCTGCATCATCCCACGCGGCCTGCGCCGGCGCTGGCACCCTCGTAAGCATATGGCGTGCCCGTGCCCATGGCAACGCCCCCCCCCCCGCCCCCCCGCACACACACAAACACACGCACATACGCGCGCACGCAAAACACACACACACACACACACACACACACATACACACACACACACACACATGCCCCCCCCCTCTCCAACACATCAGCGCACCGTTCCACCGCATCATCCCACGCGGCCTGCGCCGGCACCGGCACGCGCGTCAACATGACCTGTCCATGCCCATGGCAATGCCCCCCCTGCACACACACGCACACACGCACACACGCACACATACACACACACACACAAACATATATCCCCACACACACGCAACACATCAGCGCACCGTTCAGCCGCATCATCCCACGCAGCCTGCGCCGGCACCGGCACGCGTGTCAACATGACCTGTCCATGCCCGTGGTACTGGGACGCGCCAGCACGCGCGAGGCAGTTCCAAATGAAGAACGCGTGCGGCGCGTCGGGGTGGGCTGCAAAGGCAGCGCCAAACCAGCCCTGTGTGTGTGTGTGTGTACTAGTGCGTGTGTGCATATGTGTGTGTGTGTGCGTGCATGCGTTCGTGCATGTGAGGCAGTTCAAAATGAAGAGCGCGTGCGGCGCGTTGGGGTGGGCTGCAGAGGCAGCGCCAAACCAGCCCTGTGAGTGCGCGTGTGTGTGTGTGTGTGTGTGCGCGTGCGTGCGTGCGTGTGTGTGCGTGAGTGCGCGTGTGCATATGTGTGTGTGTGTGTGCGCGCGTGTGTGCATGCGTGTGTGTGTGCGAGTCAGTTCCAAATGAAGCATGTGTGTGATGCGTTGGTGTGGGCCACAACCTGCGGCACCAAACCAGTCCTGCGTAGGTGTGAGAGCGTGTTTGAGTGAGGGTGCGCACACAACCCCTGTATTTCATACATTGGTGCTTCTCAAACACACACAGAAGGTGATGCACACACGTGTGACAAGACTTGAGGTCGACGGTGAGCCAGTGATTTCCCTTCCGGCTCTGCACAGCCATTTGGCTGTATTCTGGCTGTACTTTGACCTTGCACAAAGCTTGACTCGTTCAGTGGATTGGTAGTCTGACAAGCCCGCCAGATATAGCGCGTCAACAGCTTTCGAATGACCTATGTATGAGGGCAAACGGTCAACGGGACGTCAACGGTCAATACGGTCAAAGAAAAATCCGGCTGTGGAATAATTAATGAAATTTTTTGAAAATGAAATCACTGTGGTTAGCACACGCCGCCGCCACGTGAAAGACGACCGTTAGAGAAGTCCGCCAGCTGACTGCGATGCACTCACACACACACACACGTACACGTGCGCACACCCTCACACCCGCACCCGCACACACACGCACACACATGCACAAACACGCACACACACACACACGTGTGCACAATCTCACACCCTCACACACACACACACACACACGCACACACACGCACACATGCACAAACACGCACACACACACACGTGTGCACAATCTCACACCCTCACACACACACACACACGCACACGTGCGCACACCCTCACACCCGCACCCGCACACACACGCACACACATGCACAAACACGCACACACACACACACACGTGTGCACAATCTCACACCCTCACACACACACACACACGTGTGCACACCCACCCACCCACCACCCACCCCACACACACACGTGTGCACACACACACACACACACACGTGCGCACACCCTCATACCCTCACACGCACACGCACGCACACACACGCACATACACACGTGCGCGCACACACACACACACACACGTGTGCACACACACACACACCCTCACACGCACGCACACACACGCACGCACATACACACGCACACCTGAGAGACGGACATGAAGTCCGACAGCTGCTCGATGCTGAATTCGAGAGGGTCGTGGTGCTTGAAGAGCACGATCCCGTGGCACGGCTCGGCATACTTGAAGAGATTTGAGCCAGAAACTGCGTGCGGGCGCTCGATACGGCCAAATGAGTCCTGTGGTGAGAGAGTGAGATGGTGAGGGAGTGGGAGAGAGTGAGATTGTGAAAGAGTGAACGTGTAAAAGAGTGAGAGTGCAAAATAGTGAGAGATCGAAAGGCAAGATAGCGAGAGGGGATGTGCAAGAGTCAGTGAGAGAAGAGAGTGAGAGAGTGAGAGAGTGAAAGAGTGAGCGAGAGTGTGCGTTTGTATGGGAGAAGGTGTATGTGTATGTGTATGTGTGTGTGAGAGAGAGTGAGAGTGAACGATCGAGAGAGTGAGAGAGAGTGAGAAAGAGAGAGAGACAGTGAAAGAGTGAGTGAGTGAGGGAGTGAGAGAGTGAGACATTGACAGAGGGAAACAGTGAGATTTAGAGAGAGGGACAGAGACAGGGAGACAGAAGTGGAAGTGCATCCCGCACACACGCAGGAAGCATGCACACATTAACGCATGCCGGCATGCACACACACACACACACACACACACGCACGCACGTACGCATAAACTTACATATGATCGCACACTCACACACACACACACACACAAACACACACGTGATCACACACACACACACACACACACACACACAGAAATACGTTACAGTTCCCACCGCTCGGGCAACATAGATAACGGCTCTTGCCAGTGCGTAAGCACCCCCCAGCAATCGTACACACACACACACACACGCACACACACACGCCCCCCCCTCCCATGCACACGCATGCACACACCTCCGCCGTCAGCTCATTCCATGCACAAAAGTCACACGTGCGCCCGCCATCTGTCGGATCGTGAACACCCGACCTGCCTGTTCCTAGCGGGTGGGTGTGGGGAGTGTTTGTGTGTGTGCGTGAACCTTTGTTTGTGTGTGTGTGTGTGTGTGGACATGTGTGTGTATGTGAACGTGTGTGTGTGTGTGTGTGAGTGTGTCTGTGTGTGTGTGGGGTGGGGAGGTGGGTGGGTGGGTGGGTGTGGGGAGAGTTTGGGTGGGGTAGGTGGGTGTGGATTGTGGAGAGGGTGGAAGGCAAAGGAGAGGGGTTTAAGGTGTAGAGGTTTCTAAAGAGGCTTGGGTTGTAAGGGTTTAGGGTTGCAGATTTTAAGCGTTCGGGGTTTAAGGATCGTGCACGTCCGACGCACCGCCAGTGGCGTGTGCCTTGATTGTCTGCAGCTGGGCTTGGGGTTTAGGGTTTTAGGGTGTTCATATTGCAAGGGTCTAGGTTGTACATGTTGTAAGAGTTTAAAGTGTTAGGATCGTGCACGCCCGACGCACCGCCAGTGCCCTGTGCCTAGATTTTCTGCAGCTGGGCTTGGGGTTTAGGGTTTTAGGGTGTAAATATAGCAAGGCTCTAGGTTCTAAATGTTGTAAGAGTTTAAAGTGTTAGGATCGTGCACGCCCGAAGCACCGCCAGTGCCCTGTGCCTAGATTTTCTGCAGCTGGGCTTGGGGTTTAGGGTTTTAGGGTGTAAATATTGCAAGGGTCTAGGTTTTAAATGTTGTAAGAGCGTAAAGTGTTAGGATCGTGCACGCCCGACGCACCGCCAGTGCCCTGTGCCTAGATTTTCTGCAGCTGGGCTTAGGGTTTAGGGTAACAGATTGTAAGGGCTTAGGGTTTAGGGTTTAGGGTCAAGGGTTCTAGGATCGTGCACGCCCGACGCACCGATGCACAATCGATTTGTGCCTCGATTGTCTGCGGCTGGGCTAAGGGTTTAGGGTTTCAGGGTGTAAATATTGCAAGGGTCTAGGGTGTGAATATTGTAAGGGTCTAGGGTCTCGGGTTTAGGGTGTTGGGATCGTGCACGCCCGACGCACCGCCAGCGCCCTGTGCCTTGAACGTCTGCGGCTTGCGTGTGCGTGCCTCGTTGAACCATGCTTGCTCGCGCGTCATCGTGTTGGTCACGCTCACGACAAGTTGCCTTTGTGTGTGTGTGTGTGTGTGTGTCTGCGTGTGTGCGTGCCATGCTTCCTCATGGGTCATCGTGTTGGCAACGCTCACGACGAGCTGCCTGTGTGTGTGTGTGTGTGTGTGTGTGTGTGTGTGTCTGCGTGTGTGCGTGCCATGCTTTCTCATGGGTCATCGTGTTGGTCATGCTCATGACGAGCTGCCTGTGTGTGTGTGTGTGTGTGTGTCTGCGTGTGTGCGTGCCATGCTTCCTCATGGGTCATCGTGCTGGTCACGCTCACGACGAGCTGCCTGCGTGTGTGTGTGTGTGTGTGTGTGTAGAAGGGGTGGAGAAAAGGGACCAGGGAGCTTGGGGGGTGGGGGGGGGAAGGGGATTAGGCAGGGAGCGGGGAAGTAATGAAATTGGTGAGCTGTTACATCTGGTGTTCCATAGTCACAGTGGCAACTGCCAAGCCAATCAGTGATTCCCCTGCGAGCCGTGTACCACTCCGAGCCAGATTTCCTTTTTCCTAGAAAACCACCCCACACTTAGTGGGTGAGGGCGTGGAGCGGTGCGTTGGAAAGCTGTTGCCGAGAAAAGCACAACGGCATGCGTTGCATGAAAACCCGCTGCGTATTGTGTCTGGTATGAGCGGTCAAAGTTGCTGGAGCCGGCAAAAAACTATTTACTAAAATCCCTCCCAGGGACCACTAAAGCCAATGCGTTGCTGTCACTACCTGGGTGGTACAGGGTGGATCTGGGGGCCCAGTGCCCTGTCTAGGTCCAGTGCGTGCGCGCGTGTGGGGGTTTACCCTCATTCCTACCAGGTAGCCAGCCAGTTTCCCACTGGAAACTGAGTTGAAAGTGTCAGGCGCTAGCGCCGACACAGGTCTTATACATCATTACTGGTGTCACACAGACTGTAATATCCATCATCATCAAGCCTACACGTGCCGTCAGCACGCGCGCATGCACGACGAGGGTTGTCACTACGAATGCAAAATCCACACCATGCAAAGGGCTGCCTGTGCCACGGCACTGCCACGGTGCACACACACACACACACACATGCAAGCAAGCACGCACACACACACATTCCATTCCATAATGTTACACGACTGCAACAGCACTACCCGTACTTAAGTACTGGCAATGTTCCAGAGGTCAAAAGGCACATGTGTGTCGTTCTACAGCGGGGGACCAATCAGCGCTAAGAGGGGTACATCACATGGCGGGGGGGGGGGTTGCCACTCGGGCCAACCAACTTCAACTTTCAACTTCATTCAACCTCAATCGCGGCGTATCATCCCCCCATGGGCTGATTAATTCCATGGGGCGATAGTTGGGGGTAGGCAGGCCTAGAGGACGTCGGATCAGCTCCTCGATGGGGCGACGGGCGAGCGTAGGCGGGCCTGGGATAGGGGGCGGCGGCGGATCATCTCCATGAGCCAACGAACTCGATGGGGCGATGATGAACGTAGGCAGGGGCGCAGGGATGGGGCGGCGGATCATCTCCATGGGCCTCTGAACTCCATGGGGCGATGATGTAGGTAGGCAGGGGGCGGAGGCAGGGGCGAGGGAGGAGAGGCTGGGGCGTGGGGGGTGGTGAGGCGGATCATCTCCATGGGCCTGTGAAGTCCATGGGGCGATGATGTAGGTAGGCAGGGGGTGGAGGCAGGGGCAAGGGAGGAAAGGCTGGGGGGAGGGGGGGGGGAGGGAGGGCCAGCATGGGGTCGGCGCGCGTGAGGGCGCATGGGCGGGAGGCGCATGGGGCGGGGGTGCATGGGCCTGCATGGCGCGCACACGGGACGGCAAGCTCCATGTGGGGGAGGAGCGTGGGCGGGTAGTCGACTGTGGGGTGGTGAAGGTGGGGGATAGGTGGACTGTGTAGTTTGGAGCGTGTCAGTGGGAGTGAAGGGTGCTGAAGGGGGGGGCATGGCGATGTGAGGTTCTGTGGTGCATGGTGGTGGGGCGCCGCAGTGGGGCGCGGCCGAGGATCTGCTCGGCGGAGGCGAGGCGGTCTGGGATGCGGTCGACAGTCGGCCGAGGAGCACACACACACACACACACACACACACACATACACACACACACGCACGCACGCACGCACACACGCACACACACGCACATGCACGCACACACACACACACATACAAATTCACACACACATGGACGATGGCAGTGGCGGTGCGATGCAGACTCTGTGGGGGGTGGGGGCAGTGCTTCCTCGAAGCACACGCCCACGCCCACGCCCACACGCCCACACGCCCATGCCCCCCCCCCCACTCACACACACGCGCGCGCACACGCATGCACGAGCGCACCTATTGTCCTCGTCCATAGTGTACTTTTGGGACAGCCCGGTCGGCACAACACAGCGCGCCGTGCCGGTCGTGCACGAGAACAAACGCCTGAAGATGTCGCCATCGCCGCCAGGCCATGCGCCAGGAAGCGAGCTCGCGGCCGCGCACAGCTCAAAGATGTTGCAGGGATGGTGCGGGTCTGGGACGCCTTGAGGCCCTGCTGGTCCTGCTGGTCCTGCCGGTCCTGCCGCAGCAGACACGCACCAGGAACCATGCGTGCCCATGCGCATGCGCGGCGGCACGCGCAGCAGCGGTGCACCAGGCACCCCCTGGCCCGCGCGCACGATGGAGCAGGCGCTCCTCCCCTGGTGATGGAACATTCCCCAAGGCTTGAAACAGTAGAAATCGGCACTAGAAATATAAGTGTGGCCATCAAGGTGTGAGGATCCAATGGATTTTGCATCTGTATCCCGAGCTCTATCCACCTTCTTTGCGAAAGATTCTTCGCCTAAGCCTCGCCTTCATCAATCATATCCACCTGCGCGCCGAAGACACTCGGAACATCGACCCCCCCCCCCAGATCACCCGACACCCGATACGGAGGTGGCCATCATGATGGCTAACAGGCCCAAGACATGCAGCTGGCTGGCGGTGCGTAGGGCGTTGACCTCTTTTGTGCACGACGTCACGACACCAGTACTTAACGCACCTTTTGCCCATGCAACCCACAGCTCTCGACATCACTGAGTGACTGCACCTGGGTCACAGACAGGGCCCCATCAATGGGTCAGTGCATCCACAGGAGATCCAGGCACAACAATAGCCTGCCCACATGTGCTGGCGACGTGTCACCTCCAACAACCACCACACCCATACACCTCAACCACCGCACAGGCGAGCGACAGGGCCAGGGCCACCACCGCAGCTGCGCCCATCAGAAGGGGCGTTTCCATGCTTGCGCACCAGCAGCTGGCCCCCGCGAAAGCACCAGGATCTGCGCCAGGCTCTGCGCCACGCTCTGGCTCGGCGCAGCATGTGCAGCCCGTGGCGCCTCACCCGCCCGCGGCCAACGCGGCCGCGTTCCTCGCGCTGCAGCAGCTTGCGCTGCGGCAGTCGCTCGAGCTCGAGGACCACATCGAGCTGCCGTGGCGCCCTGGCGCAGTCGACGAGCACGCCGCCGCCGTGCCTGCTGCGTCCATGGCGTCCTGGGAGTCGGCTGCCGCCGACCTCACCCTGGCCGGCGTTGGCCAGTGCTTTGTCGCGCACATCGAGGCGCTGCACCCTCGGCGCTGCCGTGGTACATCCGGCGGGTCTCTGTCGTCGATGGACGGCTCGGCGCTGGCGGGCGAAGGCAGCCTGCTCGACCGCCACAGCATCCTCGACGACACCGTGTCGGACGATGGCGACAGCGAGTGGTGCGAGCGCGCTGCCCGCGGCCGTTGACTGCTGACGGCGGCAGCCTTATCTTGAGGACGTTGCGCAAGCGGACTGCTAACCCAGCAGCAGGTAGCACACGGTGCTTGCGTGGCAAGCGAGGGGAGCAGCGTGCGCTCGTCGTCGTCCTCGTCCGTGCCGATCATCACCTCGGTGGACACGACCCATCACCGTAGGCCTCTCCACGTCGAACTGTCGGGGGGAGGGGGGGGCTCGCACACGAACGCACTTTCTGACTCTTGTGCCATCTTCTCCGGACTGGTTCAGATGAATATATACGACCTGCACAGCCAGTGGATACGCATCATTTTTGACTGTCTGGCCGCGTGGGCATCACGGCAGGACCTCAGTTTTGCAAACAAACTTTTGAGCAAGAGCCTCTTGCCAACACGGATCGAATCTCATGCCACTCCGTCCCGGGTGCACATAATGTATTTATACGATGCTGCTGATGCGTTTATGCCCCGGCCACACCAGTAGTTCCAGAGCTCCAGCAAGACTATTATGAGAGCAGTCCTGAAGACCTGCCAATTGATACAAAAAAATAAGGGGGCAACCCCCACGGTAACGCCCCCCACACTCGGAGGCGGGCGTCAGGCAAGCAAGCAGCACCACAGTGCAGGCTCCACACTGAGCCCCTGCTGTGGCCGGAGGGGGCCCCAGGTATAAAACAGGAAGGCTCTCCCCCAAACCATCGGAAGTCGGGCTGGTCCCACCACCCCTGCCGCAACACCCCACTTAGCCGCCACAACGCACCCACCGGCCGCGTATGGCGCCACCTTTCCGTACAAACATCATCCCCTCAGGGATCTAGGACATCTTACCCACCTGACACTGGGTGGTGTCACTTTGGTTCAGGGCTCCAGGAGCCCCAACTGCAAGAGTACAACACAGAGCAAGGGCAGATGTTACAGTTGTTCTCAGAAGGTGGCATCCCCTGCCCTTGCTCTGTGTTGTACTCTTGCAGTTGGGGCTCCTGGAGCCCTGAACCAAAGTGACACCACCCAGTGTCAGGTGGGTAAGATGTCCTAGATCCCTGAGGGGATGATGTTTGTACGGAAAGGTGGCGCCATACGCGGCCGGTGGGTGCGTTGTGGCGGCTAAGTGGGGTGTTGCGGCAGGTGTGGTGGGACCAGCCCGACTTCCGATGGTTTGGGGGAGAGCCTTCCTGTTTTATACCTGGGGCCCCCTCCGGCCACAGCAGGGGCTCAGTGTGGAGCCTGCACTGTGGTGCTGCTTGCTTGCCTGACGCCCGCCTCCGAGTGTGGGGGGCGTTACCGTGGGGGTTGCCCCCTTATTTTTTTGTATCAATTGGCAGGTCTTCAGGACTGCTCTCATAATAGTCTTGCTGGAGCTCTGGAACTACTGGTGTGGCCGGGGCATAAACGCATCAGCAGCATCGTATAAATACATTATGTGCACCCGGGACGGAGTGGCATGAGATTCGATCCGTGTTGGCAAGAGGCTCTTGCTCAAAAGTTTGTTTGCAAAACTGAGGTCCTGCCGTGATGCCCACGCGGCCAGACAGTCAAAAATGATGCGTATCCACTGGCTGTGCAGGTCGTATATATTCATCTGAACCAGTCCGGAGAAGATGGCACAAGAGTCAGAAAGTGCGTTCGTGTGCGAGCCCCCCCCTCCCCCCGACAGTTCGACGTGGAGAGGCCTACGGTGATGGGTCGTGTCCACCGAGGTGATGATCGGCACGGACGAGGACGACGACGAGCGCACGCTGCTCCCCTCGCTTGCCACGCAAGCACCGTGTGCTACCTGCTGCTGGGTTAGCAGTCCGCTTGCGCAACGTCCTCAAGATAAGGCTGCCGCCGTCAGCAGTCAACGGCCGCGGGCAGCGCGCTCGCACCACTCGCTGTCGCCATCGTCCGACACGGTGTCGTCGAGGATGCTGTGGCGGTCGAGCAGGCTGCCTTCGCCCGCCAGCGCCGAGCCGTCCATCGACGACAGAGACCCGCCGGATGTACCACGGCAGCGCCGAGGGTGCAGCGCCTCGATGTGCGCGACAAAGCACTGGCCAACGCCGGCCAGGGTGAGGTCGGCGGCAGCCGACTCCCAGGACGCCATGGACGCAGCAGGCACGGCGGCGGCGTGCTCGTCGACTGCGCCAGGGCGCCACGGCAGCTCGATGTGGTCCTCGAGCTCGAGCGACTGCCGCAGCGCAAGCTGCTGCAGCGCGAGGAACGCGGCCGCGTTGGCCGCGGGCGGGTGAGGCGCCACGGGCTGCACATGCTGCGCCGAGCCAGAGCGTGGCGCAGAGCCTGGCGCAGATCCTGGTGCTTTCGCGGGGGCCAGCTGCTGGTGCGCAAGCATGGAAACGCCCCTTCTGATGGGCGCAGCTGCGGTGGTGGCCCTGGCCCTGTCGCTCGCCTGTGCGGTGGTTGAGGTGTATGGGTGTGGTGGTTGTTGGAGGTGACACGTCGCCAGCACATGTGGGCAGGCTATTGTTGTGCCTGGATCTCCTGTGGATGCACTGACCCATTGATGGGGCCCTGTCTGTGACCCAGGTGCAGTCACTCAGTGATGTCGAGAGCTGTGGGTTGCATGGGCAAAAGGTGCGTTAAGTACTGGTGTCGTGACGTCGTGCACAAAAGAGGTCAACGCCCTACGCACCGCCAGCCAGCTGCATGTCTTGGGCCTGTTAGCCATCATGATGGCCACCTCCGTATCGGGTGTCGGGTGATCTGGGGGGGGGGGTCGATGTTCCGAGTGTCTTCGGCGCGCAGGTGGATATGATTGATGAAGGCGAGGCTTAGGCGAAGAATCTTTCGCAAAGAAGGTGGATAGAGCTCGGGATACAGATGCAAAATCCATTGGATCCTCACACCTTGATGGCCACACTTATATTTCTAGTGCCGATTTCTACTGTTTCAAGCCTTGGGGAATGTTCCATCACCAGGGGAGGAGCGCCTGCTCCATCGTGCGCGCGGGCCAGGGGGTGCCTGGTGCACCGCTGCTGCGCGTGCCGCCGCGCATGCGCATGGGCACGCATGGTTCCTGGTGCGTGTCTGCTGCGGCAGGACCGGCAGGACCAGCAGGACCAGCAGGGCCTCAAGGCGTCCCAGACCCGCACCATCCCTGCAACATCTTTGAGCTGTGCGCGGCCGCGAGCTCGCTTCCTGGCGCATGGCCTGGCGGCGATGGCGACATCTTCAGGCGTTTGTTCTCGTGCACGACCGGCACGGCGCGCTGTGTTGTGCCGACCGGGCTGTCCCAAAAGTACACTATGGACGAGGACAATAGGTGCGCTCGTGCATGCGTGTGCGCGCGCGTGTGTGTGAGTGGGGGGGGGGGCATGGGCGTGTGGGCGTGTGGGCGTGGGCGTGGGCGTGTGCTTCGAGGAAGCACTGCCCCCACCCCCCACAGAGTCTGCATCGCACCGCCACTGCCATCGTCCATGTGTGTGTGAATTTGTATGTGTGTGTGTGTGTGCGTGCATGTGCGTGTGTGTGCGTGTGTGCGTGCGTGCGTGCGTGTGTGTGTGTATGTGTGTGTGTGTGTGTGTGTGTGTGTGTGCTCCTCGGCCGACTGTCGACCGCATCCCAGACCGCCTCGCCTCCGCCGAGCAGATCCTCGGCCGCGCCCCACTGCGGCGCCCCACCACCATGCACCACAGAACCTCACATCGCCATGCCCCCCCCTCAGCACCCTTCACTCCCACTGACACGCTCCAAACTACACAGTCCACCTATCCCCCACCTTCACCACCCCACAGTCGACTACCCGCCCACGCTCCACCCCAACATGGAGCTTGCCGTCCCGTGTGCGCGCCATGCAGGCCCATGCACCCCCGCCCCATGCGCCTCCCGCCCATGCGCCCTCACGCGCGCCGACCCCATGCTGGCCCTCCCTCCCCCCCCCCTCCCCCCAGCCTTTCCTCCCTTGCCCCTGCCTCCACCCCCTGCCTACCTACATCATCGCCCCATGGACTTCACAGGCCCATGGAGATGATCCGCCTCACCACCCCCCACGCCCCAGCCTCTCCTACCTCGCCCCTGCCTCCGCCCCCTGCCTACCTACATCATCGCCCCATGGAGTTCAGAGGCCCATGGAGATGACCCGCCGCCCCATCCCTGCGCCCCTGCCTACGTTCATCATCGCCCCATCGAGTTCGTTGGCTCATGGAGATGATCCGCCGCCGCCCCCTATTCCAGGCC
>VFSX01000155.1:0-22500 GCA_016618255.1 Chlamydomonas sp. UWO 241
AAATCATCACTTCTGTCTTGGTGGCGTTGATTTGCATGCCAAAGCTAGAGGACACTTTGTCAAGGATTTTCAGCATAAGCGCCAACTGAGCGGGGTCATGCGAGAACAAACATAAATCGTCGGCATACATCAGCATTACTATGCGCTCAACCGACGACGACAACACAGAGCGCCGGCTCGGGTCACGACTGACACGCCAGCCCCCTCTAGCATCATGTCTAGCGCCTTTTTCACTATGTGGTCGATAAAAACATTGAACAACACAGGAGCAATGACGCACCCCTGTCGCACACCAGACGACACGGGGAATTCGTGCCGATTTTCCCAGCCAGCCGCACGGCAGCTGCTGTGTTGGTGTGAAGATCCTCCAACAGATCAATAATGTGCGGATGAACACTATATTATCTAAGGACTCTCCACAGTGCCGCACGGTTTATGCAATCGTAAGCTTTAAAAAAGTCGACAAATGCCACAGCCATGCATTTTTTTTTCTCGGCATGTGCCGCGCTCAGCGAGCGCAGAGTAAAAATCGCATCAACAGTGCCTCTGCTTTTTCTGAAACCACACTGAGGCTCATGCAACTGACCATCAACCTGCGTGGAGACGCGGTGCAGAAGTATGGCAGCGTACACTTTCCCGGCAATAGAGAGAAGGCTTTTACCGCGGTAGTTTCCAGGGGAGTCACGCGGACCCTTCCCCTTATATAACGGTGTGATAATAGCAGTTTTCCATTCCCTCGGGGCTCTCCCCGACCGCCATACGGCGATGATGACGCGGTGGAGCCATGCCATGGCAGGTGGGCACCGCAAAAGCATGGCGTCCAGCTGGTCACCGCCCGGAGCGGCGGCCGAGCGCAACGCTCGCACACACGCCTCCGTCTCAGCCAGGTCAGGGGGGCGCCCGTGCGCCTCGTCCACCTCTGTGGCGCATGTGAGCTCAAACGCCGCTACATCTTCTCCAGCTGGTTCAGGGTCTCGTCGCTGAGCTTGGTCTCCCCGCCATATAGACTCTCGGAAACATGGGCCGTATCCAGCACCACACATACATACGAACCCCGCGGTGCAGCTTACCTGAGACCCGATGCACACATGGCAGGTGGGATCTGATGGCTGCGGCTGCGGCCCGCAAGCCTGTCGCACGCGCGCGCAAACTGGCGCAGATTCTTCTTGCGTAGCATGTCTTGCGCCTCCGCCACCTGCTGGCCGATCCACCTCTCCCTGTCTCTCTGCACAGCTGCGTCGGCTGCGCGGTTGGCGCGGTTGCGCTCTCGTTTGGCAGCAGCAGACTTGCTCCTGAGCCATGCCGTGTGCGCGCGCTGCCGGGCGTCCATGAGCCTGAGGGTGCGCTGCGACAGAGTGAACTGCCAGCCGCGCCGCCGGCGGCTGCCGCGTGGAGCGAGGTGGTTGGTGGCCGCCTCGCGAATGGCAGCAGCCATCGCGTCGTACTCCGCCTGGGCATCAGCGCCCTCGGGCGGCACGGCCTCTAGCAGCCCAAAGCGATCGGACAGCTGGAGGTTGAACTCACGACGGACAGCCGGGCGCCGCAGTGGTGAAGAGTCCCATGCGCGCCGCTGAGAGCCGCCTGCATGGCGGGAGGCTCGCATGCGGAGGCGGATGGACAGTACCACCATGCAGTGATCGCTGTCCCAGGTTGGCTCCTACGCACCCTACAGTCTGTTACCGCATGCATGCGGCGGCGCGCGACCAGGATGTAGTCCTTGACGCTGTGCAGGCGGCGCACAGAGCATGCATGCCGTTTGCTCTGTGCAACAGCCATGGGGCTGATGTGGGTGTACTGGTGCTCAGGCCTGTGGGGGTAGAGAGTGTTGGCCGCGCGCAGGCTGCATGCAGTGGCAGTGTCGAGGAGCAGGCGACCGTTCCTGCTGGCCACCGCTGGCTCCGTGAGGGGCAGGTGCTTGCCAACGCATTCGTGGTCGGACACCGAATCCCTCCCCACTGCTGCATTGAAATCACCTGCCACGATGAGCAGATCGCGCTTGTCGTTGGCCTTGTCCGCGAGCGCCGCTACTCGAAGGTAGAAGTCGCCAGCCTCCTCGTCGCTCGCCGCCTCCGTTGGACTGTAGGCGCTGACGATGGTGATCATCTGCCCACGGTCCGCTGCAAAGCGGGCCTGGATGAGGCGGTCGGACACCGCCTCCCAGGAGACGAGTGCCGATGCCCATGCCGGGGACAACAGCAAGCCCACCCCACGCTGCCGGTGCTCCCCACCCGACCACAGCAGCGTCCACGACGTGTCGCCCGTAGCCACTTGCGCCTCCCCGGAGCCGGTCCTGCGCAGCTCCTGAAGCGCTGCAACACCGACGCTAAACTTGGCGCAATCTTGCACGAGACTCGCCAGTTTGACCAGTCCCTCGTCCTCTGCAGGACATGTCCGCACGTTGAACGTAGCCACTCTGGTGTTCTGATTGACGACTTGGACGCGTCGCCAGGCGTGCCCCGCTACACGCGGGGATGGGCAGGAAAAGGCTGCATGCATGGGGTGCCTTGTTTCCCCTTTGCTCGCATCCGCGGCCAGCCAGCTCAAGTCCGCAAGGCGTCCTTGGCCGTCTGTGATGCCGGGCCGGTATACCCTCCTTGGGTTGGCTCTACGCTACAGGGTCACAGTGCATCACACACAAGATGTATAGCTAGTGCATCACACATGATCAATCACCCTCAGGCAAACCCACATCTCTGGGACAAGACAATTCCTTCTTTTCAGCGTGCCACAGATTTTGGGTTGCGCACAAACAGAGCCCTCCGGGGTCTCTTTAGGAGGCCGCTAACCAAGCTAGCTAGTGCACTACACACAATATATAGTCAGAGCGTCACAAACGATCAATCAGCCTCAGGCAAACCCACATCGCTCGGTCGAGTCGATCCCGTTTGCGCAGCGTGGCACAGACGGGTTGCGCAAATTGGTTCCACACTCGCCAGGGATATCCACCGGTTCGCAGTCGAGGTAGCAGGACTGCGTGCAAACAGATTGTAGAAAGATGGGGGGGGGGCAGTGGATGGCTGTTGAGAAGGTTCAAGGTGGAGTAAGGGGTGGGAGAGAAGAAAAGAGAGAGAGAGAAAGACAGATGGAGGGAGAGAAGGAGAGAGAAAGGAGGAGAGAGAGTGAGAGAGAGGCGTGGACAGAGAGGGAAGGAGTCAGGGAGTGAGATTAAACGGAAAGGGAAGTAGACGCAAAGAGTGGGCAAGAGAGAGGGTACGGGGGGGGGGGGGGGGTCAATCGGACTCGCGTCGTCGACACCTGGATCGCAGCGCGCCCGGGGGGTTGCCACCCCCCCGAGCGCACTAGTAGAACGTAGAAGCGGTGTGTTGGACTGTGTTGGACTGTGTTGGACTCGACTCGCGAGATTGCAGGTCTGCGCAAACAGGTGCATGCCCACCAAAGAAACGTAGAGCTACAAAGGTAGCCCACGGTAGCGCCAAACCACGGCGTGGCGGGCACCAAGCAAGCAGCATCACGGTGCAGGCTCCACACCCAACCCCTCCAGTGGCCGGAGGATAGGCCCACGGATTAAAACCATGAAGGGACCAGAAAGCCCTCCCCCAAACCAGTGGAAGCGGGGATGGTAGCACACCCGCCGCAACACTCAACTCAGCGACCACAACACACCCGCCAGCGCACGCGTATGACGTCACCTCCCCTCACAGACCCCCCCAGGGGCCTAGGATGTCTTGTTCAGAGTGAGCCCGCCGTCCACCACTCCAACGAAGGGGTGGGTCGGCCCCACCACACCCTCCGAGGCGCGCAAACACAGTGCGGCCGCCGGCGCGCTCGTCGCCCGCGCGGCCACCACCACAGAATCACCGGTGAGCAGCGGCTCCCCCGGCTCAGACTCCCCACCGCGCCACCGCGCGTGCGTGGATGCGACACAGACACAGCTTTCGGCGCTCCATGGGGCGCGGGGGGCAGCCACATACGCGGAGGCTGCGCAACACCTGCATGGCGACGCCAGCAACCATATCTCGGCCTCGACCGACACCACAGACGCCCTCCGCACCCTCAGCGCGGGGCAGGCAGACATCAGACGCCTGGTAGGGGGGCTGCTGGACAGGGAGGCGAGGGCGCGCGCCCAGCCACAGAATGCGCCGACGCAGGTGGGCGCGCCACAGGTTGCCGACACCGGCCACAGCGGTGCCCTTGCGGGGGTGCTCGCTGTGGTGCAGGCGCAGGCGCAACAGATTGCGTCCCTGGTGGATGTGGTGAGCCTCCTGTTGAGCCGCGTCCCTGGGGCGCCCATGCAGATGCCGCATGCAGAGCCCGCCTGCGCGCGGGCCGGCCATGCGGCCCACATGATGATGAGAGTTTTACAATCCACTTCTGGCGGTCACACGTACGGTTCCAAAGCTCCAGTGGGACTTAGAGAAACAAGGCTCAAGGCCCACAAAAGGTCAAGCTACAAGTAGCCCACGGTAACGCCATCCACACTTGGTGGCGGGCGCCAAGCAAGCAGCACCACTGTGCAGGCTGCACACCCAGCCCCTCAAATGGCCAGAGGGCGGACCCAAGGTATAAAACCATGAAGGGACCAAAAAGCCCTCCCCAGACCACCGGAAGCGGGGCTAGTAGCACACCCGCCGCAGCACTCTACTCAGCGACCACACCGCACCCGCCACCGCACGCGTGTGGCGCCACCTCCCCTTCAAAAACACCCCCAGAGGGAATGCCATCTAGCAAGCAGGTGCAGGCACCCGCTCGCCGTCAACGACGAGGCGCGCGCGGTGGAACTGCGCCCGCTTCCTCGCAGCCTTGGCGGCGAGGAAAGCGGGCCACAGCGCCCGGTGCTGCGCCTCCTCGCGGTCACTGAGGACGTCGAAGACGGCAGCCGACGGGTCCACGTCGCGCAGGTTGCGGCGGGAGCGCACAACGGTGTCGGCCACAGCGTCAGACGCCACGGTAAAGAGCACACGTAGCACGCCGCCCCGGCGCGGCTCCACACCAATGCCCCCGACGGCAGGCTTGGCGTTGAGGAACGACGCGGACACGACCCCGCCACCAGCCGGCCTATCCCGGCCAGAGACGTCGTGCACAAAGCGCACGAGATTCATAGCCAGGCAGACGGGCAGGCTGACGCCGTCCACGGCCGCTGCAGCAACCCGCACAGCCGCCGCCGCCACCGCCGTCTCCTCGCGACCATAGCAGTCACTGAACAGCCGCCTCACATGCCGCGTGGACCCCAAGTAGGAGGCGTCGCGCAGTGCGCCGCGCACGATCCCGTCGCGCGCCATCTGGCCTTCAGAGCCACGGCCCGCTATGAGCCTGGTGGCGGCTGTCACAGGGATGGACAGCACGTGGCTGCGGCACAGTGACGTTTCGCCCACACGCGCGGGCAGCCCCCCCCGGCGGGAGGGGCTGCGCGCAGATGCGGCACGCGCGGCGCCCGCCGCGGCAGGCCGCTCCGCCGCCGGCGCGCCCCCTGCCGACGCCACAGGGGCGGCAGCAGCAGCGGGCCGGGCAGGCTCAGCAGCCTTGGCAGCAGGCGCCGCGCGGGGCGCACTGTGGGCCGCATGCGGCACTGCATGCGGCATCTGCATGGGCGCCCCGGGGACGCGGCTCACCAGGAGGTGCACCAGGTCCACGAGGGACGCAATCTTTTGCGTCTGCGCCTGGACCACAGCGAGCACCACCGCGAGGGCGTCGCTGCTGTGGCCGGCGTCGGCAATCTGTGTCGCGCCCACATGCGTCGCCCACAGTGCGGCGCCCCGCGCTGCGCCTGCTGCCGAGGCTGCTCAGCCTGCCCGGCCCGCTGCTGCTGCCGCCCCTGTGGCGTCGGCGGGGGGGGCGGCCGGCGACGGAGCGGCCTGCGTCGGGCGCCACGCGTGCCGCATCTGCGCGCGGCCCCTCCCGCCGGGGGGGGCTGCCTGCGCGTGTGGGCGACACGTCGCTGCGCCGCAGCTTCGTGCTGTCCATCCCGGTGGCACGCGGCGCCAACTGGTTCCTCGCGGGCGGTGGCAGGCGGATGGATGAAGAGGAGGCGACGGCGGCGGCGGCGGAGCGGATCGCTGCAGCTGCCGAGGACGGCACCAGCCTGCCCGTCCGCCTGGCTACGGATGTCGTGCGCTTCCTCTACGGCGGCACCGGCCGGCGGGAGCCGGCTGATGGTGGCGTCGTGTCCGCGTCGCTCCTCAACGCCAAGCCTGCCGTCGGGGGCATCGGCGTGGAGCCACGCGGGGGCGGTGTGCTGCGTGTGCTCTTCACCGTGGCGTCTGACGCCGTGGCCGACACTGTCGTGCGCTGGCGCCACGAGCTGCGCCGCTGCGTGGACTCGACTGCAGTCTTCGACGTCCTCAGTGACCGCGAGGAGGCGCAGCACCAGGCGCTGTGGCCCGCTTTCCTCGCCGCCAAGGTTGCGGGGAAGCGGGCGCAGTTCCACCGCGCGCGCCTCGTCGTTGACGGCGAGCGGGTGCCTGCACCTGCTTGCTAGATGGCATTCCCTCTGGGGGTGTTTTTGAAGGGGAGGTGGCGCCACACGCGTGCGGTGGCGGGTGCGGTGTAGTCGCTGAGTAGAGTGCTGCGGCGGGTGTGCTACTAGCCCCGCTTCCGGTGGTCTGGGGGAGGGCTTTTTGGTCCCTTCATGGTTTTATACCTTGGGTCCGCCCTCTGGCCATTTGAGGGGCTGGGTGTGCAGCCTGCACAGTGGTGCTGCTTGCTTGGCGCCCGCCACCAAGTGTGGATGGCGTTACCGTGGGCTACTTGTAGCTTGACCTTTTGTGGGCCTTGAGCCTTGATTATCTAAGTCCCACTGGAGCTTTGGAACCGTACGTGTGACCGCCAGAAGTGGATTGTAAAACTCTCATCATCATCCTCGCGGCACCACGCCGCCTGCAGCAAAAGACGCCAGCGCGTCCCACAAATCAATCGTCGCCAGCGCCCCCGCCCGCCCAACCGCCACCGAGCGAGCAGGGGGCACCACACCATCACGCGGGCGAGTGATGCGCCACAGGTGGCAGCGGCCGCGTTCCATTGCGTCCACAATGAGCGTGGCCATCACCGCCCACACACCTGGCCGCACCCCAGGGGGTGGCTGTAGCAGCCACACCTGGCAGCATGTGACAACCGGGGTAGGGGCAGGAAGGGCAGCAGCAACCGCCACCACCACTGCTTCCGCCACCGGGCACCCCCAGAAGCAGTGTGCACGCCACGCCGTCGCCGGCGGCCCGTCCTCCTCACGGCACCGCCACCCGCACGGGCACTCGGGCACACCCAGCGCAGCCTGCTTGTGGAAACCACTCACCCACAGCCGCCAGATGGGCTCCTTGCGGGCATTGAGGAGCGGCACCCGCCACAGCGCCGGCACCGCCGCCTCCAGGCCGCGCAGCCCCGCGCAGACCTGCACGTCAGACGCGCGGGGGCCCCCGTGCGGCCCGTGGTCCAGCGCCAGAGCCGCCTCCACTGTGGCCGCCCGCCGCACCCGCCGCTCGTCCACCACCGCCCGCAACTGAAGCGCCACCGCCAGCTTGCACGTCAGCTTCTTAGCGCCCCGCAGGACAACAGGATAGCGGGCCCACAAAGGATAGCCTTAAACTGGGTGTGTTGTGGTCGCTGAGTTGAGTGTTGCGGCGGGTGTGCTACCAGCCCCGCTTCCACTGGTTTGGGGGAGGGCTTTCTGGTCCCTTCATGGTTTTATACCTTGGGCCTATCCTTGGGGCAATGTCTGGAGGGCAGTCCTGTGCCGCGCCCTTTTCCCAGAGGTGCCGCCGCCAGTGCCGGGGGGTGTGCCAGACCTGCTGTGCGTGCGGCGCGCGCTCGACCCCCTGTTCACGGCAGTGGCGGTCGTGCTTGCGGCGCTGCCCTCAGCCTGGGTCGAGGCGGCGGCTGGTGGAGCTGCCCTCACTGTGCTCTGGCCGCTCCGTCACTTCCAGCCCCTCCCCCAGGCGGGCGAGCGCACTGCTGTGGTGGAGATCCTGCAGCTGGTTGGGTGGAAGCTGCCGAGTGTCATCACGCCGGCTGGCTGGCAGCGTGGGCGGCCTGGCCTCCGATCCACAGCTGCCCAACCTGCTCCCCTACCTGGGGGGGGCGGCGCCGCGGGCGAGCCCCGATGGGTTGGGTTTGCGCACGGCCCGGGTGTGGTGGGGAAACTGACGTGCAAGCTGGCGGTGGCGCTTCAACTGCGGGCGGTTGTGGACGAGCGGCGAGTGCGGCGGGCAGCCACGGTGGAGGCGGCTCTGGCGCTGGACCACGGGCCGCACGGGGGCCCCGCGCGACCGACGCGCAGGTCTTCGCGGGGCTGCGCGGCCTGGAGGCGGCGGTGCCGACACTGTGGCGGATGCCGCTCCTCAACGCTCGCAAGGAGCCCATCTGGCGGCTGTGGGTGAGTGGTTTTCACAAGCAGGCTGCACTAGGCGTGCCCGAGTGCCCCTGCGGGTGGCGGTGCCGTGATGAGGACGGGCCGCCGGCGACGGCGTGGCGTGCGCACAGCTTCTGGGGGTGCCCGGTGGCGGAGGCGGTGGTGGTGGCGGCTGCTGCTGCCCTCCCTGCTCCTACGCCGGTCATCACGTGCTGCCAGGTGTGGCTGCTGCAGCCTCCCGCTGGGGTGCGTGCTGGTGTGTGGGCGGTGGTGGCAGCGCTCGTGGTGGACGCCATGGAGCGAGGCGCCGCCACTTGTGGCGCATTACGTGCCCGCGTGATGGTGTGCAGCCCCCTGCTCGCTCGGTGGCGGTTGAGCGGGCGGGGGAGCTGGCGACGATGGATCTGTGGGACGCGCTGGCGTCCTTTGCTGAGGGCGGCGGGATGCCGCGCGGGTGGGCGGGTGTGGTGGGCCCGACCCACCCCTTTGTTGGAGTAGTGGACGGCGGGCTCACTCTGAACAAGACGTCCTAGATCCCTGAGAGGATGGTTTCTTTTGAGGGGAGGTGGCGCCACATGCGTGCGCTGGCGGGTTGTGATGTGGTAGCTGAGCAGAGTGCTGCGGCGGGTGTGCACAACGGCCCCGCTTCCGGTGGGTTGAGGGTGGGCTTTTTGGTCCCTTCATGGTTTTATACCTTGGGCCCGCCATCCGTTTCCTGGAGGGGTTGAGTGTGGAGCCTGCACTGTGGTGCTGCTTGCTTGGTGCCCGCCACCGCGTGTGGGTGGCGCTTCCGTGGGGCATCCCCCCTTTTTCTGTTGGCAGGTCTTCAGGACTGCTTCCTCTAAGTCCTGCTGGAGCTTTGGAACCGAACGCGTGCCCGCCAGAGAGTGGATTGTAAAAACTCATCATCAAAAATATCCTCCGGCCACTGGAGGGGTTGGGTGTGGCGCCTGCACCGTGATGCTGCTTGATTGGTGCCCGCCACGCCGTGGTTTGGCGCTACCGTGGGGTCGTGTCCGCGTCGCTCCTCAACGCCAAGCCTGCCGTCGGGGGCATCGGCGTGGAGCCACGCGGGGGCGGTGTGCTGCGTGTGCTCTTCACCGTGGCGTCTGACGCCGTGGCCGACACTGTCGTGCGCTGGCGCCACGAGCTGCGCCGCTGCGTGGACTCGACTGCAGTCTTCGACGTCCTCAGTGACCGCGAGGAGGCGCAGCACCAGGCGCTGTGGCCCGCTTTCCTCGCCGCCAAGGTTGCGGGGAAGCGGGCGCAGTTCCACCGCGCGCGCCTCGTCGTTGACGGCAAGCGGGTGCCTGCACCTGCTTGCTAGATGGCATTCCCTCTGGGGGTGTTTTGAAGGGGAGGTGGCGCCACACGCGTGCGGTGGCGGGTGCGGTGTAGTCGCTGAGTAGAGTGCTGCGGCGGGTGTGCTACTAGCCCCGCTTCCGGTGGTCTGGGGGAGGGCTTTTTGGTCCCTTCATGGTTTTATACCTTGGGTCCGCCCTCTGGCCATTTGAGGGGCTGGGTGTGCAGCCTGCACAGTGGTGCTGCTTGCTTGGCGCCCGCCACCAAGTGTGGATGGCGTTACCGTGGGCTACTTGTAGCTTGACCTTTTGTGGGCCTTGAGCCTTGTTTCTCTAAGTCCCACTGGAGCTTTGGAACCGTACGTGTGACCGCCAGAAGTGGATTGTAAAACTCTCATCATCATCATCATTTCTTTGGTGGGCCTCTTGCCTGCTCTCTAAGTCCCGCAGGAGCTTTGGAACCGAACGTGTGACCGCCGGCAGTGGACTGTAAAACTCTCATCATTAAACTGGGTGTTGCCCCGGCAATTCTTTTTTTGTATAAGTGATAGCGGTGTCTATACCCAACTTGTTTTCGGCGAAGCCTCCCCTCAGGGGGCGTAGCCACTATGGTTGCTTTTGCAAAACGCACAACAAATTTGCTCCCTGCCCATTACCTGTTACCAAAAACATACTGCTCGCGTCCCGCAGGCCTAGACGCGGGGAGGTGACGGAGAATAACTATTTACCAATATGGTGTTGCGCTCGCCCGCCACTGCGTTTGCACTGCCTCGCTCCTGCGTCGCCCCCCGCACGCCCCATGCGCACCAGATCCCGGCATGAATTGATTGGGACCGCGCTGGGGGGTGGGTGGGTGGCTGCGGGCAAGCCGAGAGGGGGGCAATCTCGGGGCAATCTAAGGTGGCGGGACGCGGGACGCGGGCTGACGTGCTCGCTCTCCTCCCCTCCCCGTCGCGTCGATATCGCGCCAGGCGATATGTGTTCGGGTAACAATCGCATTACAGGGGCGGGGGAGGGCCCATGCGGCGCTGTGTGCGAGGGGCCTGTAGCGGCCGGGGCGCGGGACGCGGGTTGACGTGCTCGCTCTCCTCCCCTCCCCCACCGCGTCGATCGCGCCAAACGTTGTGTGCTTGGGTTACAATCGCATGACAGGGCTGGGGAGGGCCCATGCGGCGCGGTGTGAGGGGGCCGATAGTTACGGAACTGTTTACGGAACTGAGCCCTGCTTCCCCCTATGCCCCTCAACGCGTGGGACTCGACTGCAGCGCTGCATGTGCATTCCTAGGTGCTTCTGTGAGAGTGGCGTGTCTCCATGCGTTGTGCCATGCGCGCGCATGCAGCGTGCATGGGGTGGGCACTGCAGTGCCCACTGGGCCAGCATGGCGCACACACCTGTGTGTGTGTGTGTGTGTGAGTGTGGGTGTGTGTATGTGTGTGTCTGCGTGTTGTGCCAATGCTGTGCTTGCACGCGTGCGTGTGTGTGTGTGTGTGTGTGTGTGTGTGTGTGTGTGTGTGTGTGCGTGCGTGTTGACGCGCCCGAGGGGGGAGCTTCGCCGATTTTCACGCCGCTTCGCGGCATGCTCGGACCTTGTCCCATCCATCACACTCCACTCTCCAAGGGTCTGGGTCCCGCCTCTAGGCGTAATGTGGTTTGGAGGATGCGCCATCTCAGCACCAAGCTGGCAGTCACGGAGGACTCAAAAGACCCGCAGCACATGAGTTTGGGTCATGTGTTTGTAGTCAGATGCATCGCGCCGTACTCTCTAAGGGTCTTGGTCCCGCTTCTAGGCTCTTTCCGTGGTTTGGAAGACGCGCCACACCACGGAGGACTGACGTGTGTGGTGGGGCAGGGATGCCTGCAAGCCGCCACCCCCCACCACCACCCACACACACTCCCTTTCCTTCCGTAGTATCAATTTCTGGTTCACGCGCTTCCACACCCAACCACCCTACCCTAGCGCACATGCACAAGCACGCTGAGCAGCCCTCGGGTCGACTGCGTGCCCGGCGAACCCTACCTCTCTTTCTCTCTCTTCCTCTCTTTCTACCTCTCTCTTTCTCTCTCTTCCTCTCTCTCTTTCTCTCTCTCTCTCTCTTTCTCTTTCTCTCTCTTTCCCTTTCTTTCTCTCTCTCCCTCTCTCTCTCTCTCTTCTCTCTCTTTTTCTCTTCCTCTCCCTCTCTGTCTCTCCCTCTTCCTCTCTCTCTCTCCCTCTCTCTCTCTCTCTCTCCCTCTCTTTCTCTCTTGCATGCAGACACACCGCATCAACTTCAACCCGATCGCTCCAACATGCTGAAGCGCTTCCAAGGCTCTTCAAATCCCCGTCACGTACACGCACACACACACACACACTCACACACACACACACACACACACAGACACAAACACACACACACACACACACACATACACAACAGTATCAAGTTCAAGCTGGAGCAGTCCAAAGTGCTCAAGCGCTTCCACGGTCACTGGCAGCTCGACGCTTTGCACACACACACACACACACACAAATCCCAACCCTCTTCTCCTCTCTTTTCCCCATCGTAGCATTGAGTTCAAGCTCGAGCAGTCCAACGTGCTCAAGCGCTTCCACGGCCACTGGCAGCTCGACGCGGTGCGCGACGCTGCAACAGGGGAGGTCGTCGGGTGTAAGGGGCTGCTGCGACAAGACGTGATGCCAAAGGGTGGGTCAGTCTAGGGTCTGGGATGTGGGTATTTGTCTGGATCTCTGGACTGGGGTCCAAGGCCTGGGTCTTGGCTACAGTCAAGATTTACTGGGGCAGGCTGAAGCCCCAACGAGGGCACTGAACTAGTGGTGGTGATGGGGAGGGTCCTTCCGCCACTGCTTGGGCGTGTGTCACGTGCATGGCGCAATGCGACGTTACGACGCTGCAACGGGGGAGGCGTCGGGTTCAGGAGCAGTGATTTCCTTTTCGGCTGCACACAGCCATTTGGCTGTATTCCGGCTGTACGTTGGCCTTGCACACAGCTCAATCCATCCAGTGGATGGTTAGTCTGACAAGCCCGCCAGACAGAGTACGTCAACAGCTCTGAAATGACCTATGTATGAGGACAAACGGTAAACGGGAGGTCAACGGTCAACGCGGTCAAAGCAAAATCCGGCTGTGGAAGAATAAATTAAAATTCCTGAAAAGGAAATCACTGTGCAGGCGGCTGCTGCGGCATGACTCTCAACCCTTTAACCTGACTCTAGCTAGAGATGGTCGGTCGCAGGAGGGTGGTGCCAAAGGTGGTGGTTCAGCAATGGTGGTGGTGATTGTGATGGGTTTCCTGCCACTGCTTGCTCGTCTATGTATTCACGCGGTGCACGTCGCTGCGACGAAGGAGGTTGGTCGTCGGGTGTTAGGGACTGCTGCGACAAGACGTCATGCCAGAGGGTGGGTCCTAAACACCCAGGTCTCAGGTAACACACACACTGTAAAATCGGCCACACAAACGCGCACACACACACATGTGCACACACGCACACCCACATGCACACACACACACACACTCACAAACACATGCACACGCACACACACACGCACACACGCGCACACGCACACACACACACACACACACACACACACGCCCCTCCTTCCCCACACACACATGCGCACACAGGCGTCCCACCCCTTCTGATGCGCATGCCGGGTATCGGACGCCTCGTGCGTGCCGTGTCAGCGCGCGCCGGAATTCGCGTAATCGAGGATGCAAACGAGGCTCTAGTGGCGATTGCAGTCCTGCAGGTGTGTGCGTGTGTCCGTGTGTGTGTGCGTGTGTGCGTGTGTGTGTGTATGTGTGTGTGAGTGCGTTTGTGTGCATGTGCGTGTGCGTATGTGTGTGCGCGTGCGTGTGCGCGCGTGAGCGCGCGTGCGCGTGAGCGCGTGTGCGCGCGTGCGCGCGTGTGCGTGCGTGTACGCGTGTGCGCGTGTGCGTGTGTGCGTGTGTGTGTGCATTTGCGTGTGTGTGTGCGTGTGTGTGCGTGCGTGTGTGTGCGTATGCGTGCGCGCATGTGTGTGTGTGTGTGTGCGTGTGCGTGTATGTGTGTGTGTGTGTGTGTGTGTGTGTGTGTGTGTTCAACCTCCTAGAAGTACTGCACACACACCTCTTCATCCCACCCACGCCCCGCACACAGGGGCAGGGCATGACACTGGCGCAGGCGCTGGGCGTGCTGTGCAGTAGACAGCCCGCACACACACAGACACACGCACACACACACACACACACACACACATCCACTCCTCCACACACACTGTCACACACACACACACTCATCCACTCCTCCACACACACACGCACACACACACGCACACACACACACACACACACCACCACCACACACACAGGGGCAGGGTATGACCCTGGTGCACGCGCTCGGCGTGCTGTGGCGGACACCCGCACACACACACACACACACACACACATCCACTCATCCACACACACACGCACACACACACACACACCACCACCACAGAGAGAGAGAGAGAAATACGTTACAGTTCCCACCGCTCGGGCAACCTAGATAACGGCTCTTGCCGGTGCAAAAGCACCCCCCGGCAATCGTTTCATGAGTCGAGGACCCTTGGATCTTAAGTTCGTTCAGAAGCGGGTGACCAACCATATGCGCAAGTACGAGAGGATACCTGTGGGCATGGGGTTGTTTGCGGGATCCGAAAAACTGTCATCAGAAACTGTCAATTGTGGTTTTGCTGCGTGTGGTTACGGTTGTGGGGCTGATCCGGCCTGCACCACCACCACACACACACACACACACACACTCCAACACCACACCCAGGGCCAGGGCATGACCCTGGCGCACGCGCTCGGCGTGCTGTGCAGCAGACACCCGCACACACACACACGCACACACACACACTCTTCCACACACACCATCACCACACGCACCCAGCAGACACCCGCACACACACACACACACACACACACAGACAAACATTCTCACACATGCACACACCCATCCACTCCTCCACAAACTCACACACACATACTCCTCCACACCCCCACACACACACCACCACCACCGCCACCACCACACCCAGGGGCAGGGCATGACACTGGCGCAGGCGCTGGGCGTGCTGTGCAGCAGACAGTCCGCACACACACACACACACACACACACACACACACACATCCACTCCACACGCACACACACACACACGCACACCACCACACACCCAGGGGCAGGGCATGACCCTGGCGCACGCGTTCGGCTCGCTGTGCAGCGGACACCCGCACACACACGCACACACACACACACGCACACACACGCACACACCCATCCACTCTTCCACACACACGCACACACCACCACCACCACCATCACACACCCAGGGGCAGGGCATGACCTTGGCGCAGTCGCTCGGCGTGCTTTGTAGCAGACAGCCTGCACACACACACACACACACACACACGCACACACACACACACACACACGCACACACGCACACACACACACACACTCTCACACACGCACACACCCATCCACTCCTCCACACACACACACACACACACACACACACGCGCACACGCACACCACCACTCACACCCAGGGGCAGGGCATGACCCTGGCGCACGCGCTTGGCGTGCTGTGCAGCAGACAGCAGACAGCTCGTACACACACGGACACACACACACACACACAGACAGACACTGTGTCAGTGTGACAGACAGACAGACAGACAGACAGACAGACAGACAGACAGACAGACAGACAGACAGACAGACAGATAGACAGACAGACAGACAGACACACACACGGACCACGCGGCGCTCTCGCCGCGCGAGCGAGGCCCGGGAACACTCCAAGCTGATTGAGGACAGGAAGGGGAACCCTCGGCGGTTTTGGCAGCGGGTGAAACTGTCTGGCCAGGCGGTCGGTCTGAGGGACGTGGAGGGGTGGACAGATTATTTTAGGGATTTGCTGGGGGACAACCATGCTAACGCCACTGATACGACTCATACGACTAATACGACTAACACGGATGATGCCACTGACCATGGGCACGGGGCCCCGTTTGCCCTCCCCACGACGACGGCCACGGAGCGGGCGGCAGCGCTAAATAATTCATTTACTGAGGCGGAGGTGTATGCGGCACTGATGGGCATGGACGCGGGCAAAGCCCCAGGCGTAAACGGCATGCCGATAGAGTTCTATCAGAGGGCATGGGCTAGGGCGGCGGAGGGGGGCGATGCAACGGATGCTGTGGATGAGGAGCACCTGCTCGCTGGCCCCATCACACACCTGCTCAATCGGGTCTTCCGTGAGGGGTACCCGACTGCATGGCACTTGGGGGCAACCACGCCGGTGCCAAAGCCGAAAGGCAGCCTAGACGTGCGGGACGATTACCGAGGGATCACGGTGGGGAATGCCCTCGCCAAGCTATACAGCTTGGTGCTTATGAACAGGCTGGACGCCTTAGCAGAACGGGAGGGGTACCGGGCGCGGGGCCAGGCAGGCTTCCGGAAGAAGAGGGGGACCCCAGATAATGCCTTCATCCTGCAACACCTTATTGAGAAGAGCGGCCTCCAGCGCAAACCGCTGTACGCCGCCTTTATTGACTTCAGGAAGGCTTACGATTGCGTGCACCGCCCATTGCTTTGGGAGTGCCTAAGGAGCCTGGGGGTACATGGGGAGTTCATGGCGGCGCTGATTGCCATGTACGATGGGTCCGCAATGTGTGTGCGCATCGATGGGAAAGTGGGACCCGCGTTTCCTTCACACAAGGGGGTCATGCAAGGCGACCCACTGTCACCGCTGCTGTTTGGGCTTTTTATTGACGCATTGGAGGGAGTACTAGACGCAGAGCTCCCGGGTGATGGGGTGGAGATGGCGGGGGGGTTACTACGGCTGCTGCTGTACGCTGATGACTTGACGCTGCTGGCAGAGACGCCCGAAGCGCTTCAACGCATGCTAGATACTCTGCACGCCTTTTGCGGCACGCGCGCACTAACAGTAAACGTTAAGAAGTCAGAAGGGGTGGTGTTCAATGACCAGTTCTGCCCAGTCGGGCGGCAGGGGGGAGGGTAACGCTGAAGTTTGCAGGAGCAGATCTACCCATGACACACGAGTTCCCATATCTGGGCATGCTCTTTCACCACCGGCGGGCAGTGGGGGGGGACGTGGGCACCCGACGCTCTAGGGGCCAGCGCACCAGATACGCGCTTACTCGCAGATGCTATATGATACGCCTTAATAATATTGGCATTAAGGCCCACCTGTTCGACACGCAAGTACGGCCTGTGCTAAATTACGGGTGTGAGGTGTGGGGCCCTGCGATGATGGCGGATGCTGGGGGGGGCGTGTTTGCCGGGGCGGGCGGACGGTGGGAGAGAGGCAGGAGTGGGAGGGGCGCTAAGGCCGCACGCGACGGATGGCGCACCCTGGAGGAAGTGCTTCTGCAATTTACCCGTGCGTCCCTAGGAGTCCGCAGCAACGGGCAGCAACTGGGGATTTTGGCGCGGGAGGCGGGCTGGCGGCCGCTGGCGGCAGATTGGCTGCGCCAGGCGACGCGCTTTGGGATAAGGCGCGGGGGCGGCCTGACGGTGACCTGCTTAAAGATGCAATGCGGGAGAGCTGGGGGCTGGCGGAAGCGGGGGGGACGTGCTGGGCGGCACGCTTGCAGGTGTGCCTCGGAACTGTGGGGCACACCCTGGCGTGGGACCAGGAGGGACCGGTACGCATCACCAACCTGCTGGACGTGGCGACCGCGGCGTGGCTGGCCGCCGCGACAAGCACACCGGCGCTGCCGAGCGGCACTACCGTGCGAGATGTACCTGAGGAGTGGTCGCGCGGCTTTAAGATGCTGACCTACATGCGGTGGATGGCGGGTAGCGACAGCGAGCCGCCGGCCCTGTTGAGCTCAGGGCTGAACAGTGCTGCCCGGATCACGGCTCTAGCTAGGTTCAGGATGGGGCTCCATGAGCTGCAGATAGAGCGGGGGCGCTACGCCGCGGCGGGACAGAGGCAGCGACGCAGCCAGCGGGCGTGCTGCCTATGCGGTGGGCTAGAGGATGAGGCACACATGGTATTTGAGTGCCCTGCCTATGACGAAGCACGGGTGCAGGCCCACAGCCTGTTTCGGTCCATCCCTCGCCCCGAGGAGGCCGATTTAGATGAGCAGATGCGGGAGTTTATGAATCCTCGGCCAGGTCAGGAGAACCCCAGGTTTTGGCACGAGCTGGCTGACTTCCTTGTCGCCTGTTTTGAGACACGCACCGCGTGCACAGCAATCATGATGGCAGATGACATGCTAGGGGTCTAATTTTGACAGCTGCCGGCCTCTTTCCTAGGGTCTAATGCGCCATCAAAGGCGTCCGACGGACTGAAAAATCGACCACACACACACACATACTCTCACACACGCACACACGCACCCACTCCTGCACACACACACACACACACACACACACACCACAATCACTCACACCCAGGGGCAGGGCATGACCCTGGCGCAGGCGCTCGGCGTGCTTTGCAGCGGAGACGCGGCACCGGCCGCCGAGGCGCCGCCAGATGAGCCGCCCGTCCCCGCATCATCGCCGCCGCCGCCGCACCAGCCGCCAGTCGCGAGCCACCGCATTGAAGCATCAGACCTCGCCAGCGGCAGCGACGATGAGGACGGCGAGGGCGGCGCTCCCTAGATGAAGCGGCACACTGCCCCGCCCGCCCCTCGTACGCATGCTGCATAGCGGATACGCGGAGACGCCGCGCCAGCCGCCAGTCGCGAGCCACCGCATTGAAGCAGCAGACCTCGCCAGCGACAGCGACGATGAGGACGGCGAGGGTGGAGCTCCCTAGATGAAGCGGCACACTGCCCCGCCCGCCCCTTGTACTGTGCAGCGGAGACGAGGGAGGCACCACCGACGGCGCCGCCGCACCAGCCAGGCGCGAGCCACCGGGGCAGCAGACCTCGACAGCGGCAGCGATGACGGTGAGCACGAGGGCGGCGCTCCCTAGATATGGCAGCACACCGCCCCGCCCGCCCCCCGTGCTGTGCGGCTGATACGACGTGCCGCTATTGCCGCCTGCCAGCCTCCAGTCGCGAGCCACCACATTGGAGCCGCAGGCCTAGACAGCGGGAGCGATGACGATGACCACGAGGGCGGAGCTCCATAGATGTGGCGGCACACCGTCCCGCCCGCGCCCGCCCCCCGTGCTGTGCAGCGGAGACGCGGCGCCACCGCACCATCGCCGCCACCGCGCCAGCCACCAGTCGCGAGCCACCGCATCGAAGCAGCAGGTCAAAACAACGTCACCGACAACGACAAGCGCGACGAGGCTCATGCGTCTCAAACATGGCGGCACACCGCCCCGCCCGCCCCCCGTGCTGTGCAGCGGAGACGCGGCGCCACCGCACCATCGCCGCCACCGCATCAGCCTCCAGTCGCGAGCCACCGCATCCAAGCCCCAACAGCGGCAGCTGCGACGATAACGATGACAGGGCAGTGGCCGCGACAGTCATTTTGTTTTGGGCTCCTGGGCCACCGGGAGCCATTGGGCTCCTGACAACTCAAGTCACTAGGAGCCAGGAGCCAGACTGTTTTTTTTCAAGCACTTAAAAACAGATGTGGTGGGGCAGTGTGAGGCCGCGGAACCACCGCACCGTGAGCCTAAGCGATCAGTCACCAACAGCCCACTGTGCTGGCCTGGGCCACGCTCCCTGGGGGGAGGACGCACTCGGCTTGACGTGGTGATGGGCCGGCGCAAGGGCCAAGTCGCTGCAGTGGTGAAGAGCGTTCTGAGCAAGGTGGAGCGCCGCTTCCCAATTGACGCGGTGCTCAACGCGCTTGCGGTAGTGTACCCTCACTTTTGAAGGTGCCACGAGGCGGCCATCCGCGCATTGATGGAGAGCGGCGGTGTGCTGGTTGCGCGCAAGGCAGAGGAAACCATGCGCGTCGAGTTCAAGTTCAGGCTCGACCTCGTCGACACGCACTTTGGCCTGCCCAAACTGGTGGCCGGTGTTGAGGTGCCGCGGCTGATCGACGTCACGGAGCTCAGACGCGAGGCAGGGCAATACATGCAGTAGGTGCGCAGGCGCTCCATGCACCTCAAGGGGCTGCTCGATTTTGAGCGCGTGGCGGCAGAGGACATTTTTTCCGGACAACGGTCAACGGTAACTTACTAACTTAACAAACTGAAAATAAAGTTAATAGGCCGCGATGGCTGACATTCATTCTAACAGAGCCGGAGTTATTTGATCCGATTTCATGTGAACCTTGTACCGAAAGGGGAATTAGCTCATATGGTAGAGCGCTCGCTTAGCATGCGAGAGGTGGGGGGATCGATACCCTCATTCTCCAAACATCACCGACTCTGCCCTGGCAGGGTGCAGGTTTTGCTGCGAGCCGGGTCAACGATAAATTCTAGCGAACGCCGTGCACGCCGATCGAAATTCCAATTTGTAACCCCTTCATAGGCCGGCCGGCCACGGCCCAGCTCGACATCCTCTGGCCACATCTTTCTAGAAAACTTACTCCCGCGCATCTCTCTTTTGGCGATTGGCGATGCGCCTGCTACGCGTTTCTGTTCCCCAACATGCGCTCACCTACTTCAACAAGCGTCAAGCGTTCGTTGCCGCTGCGGTAGGGAACCTGGCGCAGCGCCCTCGCTCTTTACAGAGTTGGGGTTCCCTACCACCAACAGCCATTTCATCAAGGTGCTCGGGCCATACACGCCCCTTGTCCCTTGACTGTAACATCCACCAGATGTGGCGGCACACCGCCCCGCCCGCCCCTCGCGCTATGCAGCGGAGACGCGGCGCCGGCCGTGGCGCGCCGCCGCGCCAGCCACCAGTCGCAAGCCATTGCATGCGCGCCTCAGAAAGTATTGACAGCGGCAGCGACGGCAATGACGACGACAAGGGCGTGTCTTAAACGTGGCATGGCACACCGCCCATGTACCATGCAGCGGATGCGAGGCGCCGACCGTGGCGCCACCGCACCAGCCACAAGTCGCCAGCCAACCGCACTGGAGCAGCAGACCTGACAGCGGCAGCGATGACGATGAGCACCAGGGCGGTGCTTCCTAGATGAATTGGCACACCGCCCCCTCGTGCTGTGCAGCGGAGACGCGGCGCCGCCGCGCCAGTCGCTACTCGTGAGCTACCGCATCGCAGCCGCAGAAATAGACCGTGCTCAGTGCGTAGGACCCCCGAGCACCTAGCTGGAAGGGCTGGCTGCTGCTCTGTGTGGGTGTGGCGTAACAATTACATAATATAAGTACTACGGGGGAGAAGGGCTGGGGGGGAGGGGGGGGGGGGCACACACATACCGCGCACCTACTTGGTGTGGCAGAGAGTAGCAAAGCGAACGACCGTCAGTGGCACAGGGCTGGCCAACACTTTTCTTCCTTCTCTCAAAAGATTCCTCCTTCTTTTTCAGGTCGCGCGAGGATGCGTCGCAGCCACACACAAGACCTGCGACACAACTGTCGCCTTCCACCACTGCCCTTGTAATGCCCTTGCACTACTCACTCGCTCTATCAGAGCCACGCGGAAACTGTGCCGCCTTTCACAGGGCAAGGTTTTAGTCTACTCTAGTGGGAGTGCTAGTGAGTGGGAGTCCCCCCGAGGACACTGTCCTGTGTCACCGCCTGCCTTGCGTTGGCGCGGGTGTGAGGTTTTAAGATAAGTGCAAGCACGGGTCCAATTTTGGCTCCTGTGAGCTGCTGCTGGCTCTCGGAGCGTGTGTATGTGTCTGCAGGCAGCTGCTGCAGATCGCACTCGAATCACCCACCCCGCCGCCGCGTGGGGCACAGCCCTGCCCCAAGATGCTTTGAATGATAGGCAGGCACCACTGACAGGCCGCCCGCCGGCCTGCAGCGTCAGGGGTGGCAGTGGGGTCTGTGTGATGACAAGCATGCACGCAGCCCATGCTCCGCACACTTGCAGCCGCCCGTTGCACGTCTTGCAGCCTGAGAAGAATGCGGCGATGATGCCCTGCACGGTGACGGACTCCAGCGCAAACGCGGCCACGTGTTTACAGGGGGTACACGCAAGGTAGCTAGCCTCGTTAGGCAGCTCCCTCAATCCCACGCCCTGCGGGTGCGAACTGTAAATTGTAAACTGTAAAGGGTACACGCAGGTCAACGGTCAGTTCCCTGACGGCGCGACAACTGCCCCATCGCATGCACGTGTGCCCTCCCATCATCGAACCCTCGACTACAACACGCCGACATGGGCGTGGGCCCCCCCTCTCGCCTCAACACACGCCAGGCGTCAGCTTCACCCCCCGATTCCCATCTCTGCTCCACATCCTCAGCGCCAGAGTACAGCACCAGGCAAGCTCCCAGAACCAGGACAAAGCGTATTCTCCCCAACCTGCGCACGTGGCGCGTCTGTGCCTGGCGTCCGTGTGCCGGTAGTGCAGCAAAAGTGCCCGTGAAGCGCAAGGCGCGTGCGCAGGCAGAGCGGCCCCGGGACGTCCACCGCAGGGCACGTGGGGAGGAAGCAGGTTCGGTCGCGTCACGTCGGCGACCAGCCTCAGCCGCGGCGCCGGTTGCAGAGGGACGGCGCCGATGGCGGCGGCCCCGCGGAGCCTATCACGGCTGGCGAGGACGTGGGCTTGGCCACGTCGAACGCGTTGTCGGCGAGCAGCGAGAGCCGCGCGTGCTCTCCCGCCGCTCCACCCACCGGCGCCGCCCCGCCCGCAGCTGCGGCTGCGGCGTGCCCGGTTGCGACCCCGCGGCGGCGCGCGCGCGCGAGCCAGCCGATAGCGCCCGCCTCGATGGCTCGCTTCATCGCGACAAGGGTGAAGTAGGTTGCACAGTCGAGGAGTGCGCTCCTGGGGGGGGGGTGAGGGGAGGGGGTACGCGCCGGTGGTTTTACAGGTTTACACGTACGCGCCCGGAGGACCCCGGGTCGTGATTTACGGCCTAGACTTCACGT
>VFSX01000155.1:30000-50000 GCA_016618255.1 Chlamydomonas sp. UWO 241
CACTGTGGCACACGCGTGTTAACAAACCTGCGTCAGCAGCCGTGCGGCATCGCGCATCATTGCGCGGCGCGCGGGTGGCAGCTCGACCGTCGGGTGAGGCGCCAACAGCAACAGGCCCAAGTCACGCGCGATGTGCGACGTGGTGCGCAGGTCGAGACCGAGCCGCGACAGCTCGGCCACCGCCGGCCGCGCGGCGCACGGCAGCAGCGGCACGATCACAGCGGCCAGCATGGTGGGACCGTCGACAAGCTGTACAATGAGCATGCCACCGCTCTCGCGCGCCGCTCCCGCCAGTGCGCCCTCCAGGTTGATGTCGACGTCCATGAGGCCAGGCGGGTTGCCGTGCGCACGCGCGGCCGCCTGCAACAAGAGGGTGTCACAATCACAGGCCGGCGGCCACAATCAGTTCCAGAGCTCCAGCAGGATCAATCAAAGCAGGAGCCCTGCCAAGAGTTAAAAAGGGGGGGAACCCAACGGCAGCGCCACCCACACGCGGCGGCGGGCACCAAGCAAGCAGCACGTCAGCCAGGCAGTTCACTCAGCCCTGAAACAGTCAAGAGGCAGACCCCAGGTATAACCGGCTGTAAAGCCAGGACCACCAACGCGCCTGCAGGTCCTCAATGCGCGCCCGCAGCAACGAGGTGAGCGGCGCAGGCGCATCAGCACTCCCCGCAAGCGCAAAGCTAGTGACCAGCTCCGGGTCGCGGCCGAGCGCATGCGCGAGCAGGGGCGTCGCAAGCTGCATGGACACCCGGTTGTGGCCGCTGTTGTGTGGAGGCAGCGCCTGTAGCGGCGTCGTGGTGGCCAGCAACGGCACGCCTGCCATGGAGGGGGGCAGGCCACCAGGCGGGCCACCACGCGGGCGCTGCCCGGTTACAACGTGGTGCTGCAGCGGCGGCTGCTCCGGCTGTGACGCGTCATCGTCGTCGGAGCTGAGCCCCCACATGTCAGACGTGCTGTCGAGGATACCGCGTGGCGTGCGCATACCCTGCGTACACGCGCGGGGGCCCGTGTGGGGAGGGAGGAGGCTCAGCGCCAGTCGCTGCCGCGTTTACCTGCCAACCAACCCCCCAAACCCCCATCCCACCCCACCCACAACCCACAAACCCACCAGAACCAGTCGCTGCCGCGTTAACCTGCCAACCAACCCCCCAAACCCCCATCCCATCCCATCCCACCCCACCCGCAACTCACTACCCCACTTGAGCCCCCGCCCCGACCCTCCCACCCAGCCCAAAACGGCCCAATTTGTCCCAGGGGCTGCGCTCCCGCACCCCCCTTTCACATCTGGAGACCCGCCCCAACCAAGAGACCCACCACCCATCTGGATCCCCACCACCCACCCAGAGAACCCACCCCCAGACCCACCCCAGAGCCCCTCCATCCCCCCCCGCACCTCGGGTGCCTGACCCGCTTCCAGTAACATCTCCTCCTGCAGCACTTCCTCCACCAGCGCATCCAGCTCTTGCTCACTCATGCCCCCCCCGCCCTGCACGTGCTGTGTGTGTGGCGTGGCATGGCAAGAAGACGTCACGCGTGGGGTGCACGCACACAGATCATCACCTCCCATGAACAACCACAAATCGTGTGCATGTTCATGCATGTCAGATGTATGCCTGGCAGCGCCTGCGTGCCATGGCACCAAGGCATGCCTACGCCTGGGGTGACAACCAAGGCCCACTCACCCAACGCCCGGCGACCACGACGCAGCCAGCGGCTACAAACAGCTCCGCAAGCCGCACCTCCACCGGCTCGCCGCGCATGCGAGAAACGACCCCAGAGGCCCTGCGCTCCAGCCGCCCCCGCAGTGCAGCAACGCCCTGTGGCGTGGACAGCTGGGGGTGCTGCGACAGGCGCAGACTGGGATACTTGGTAACGAACTCGACGACAGACGCATCGCCTGCCATGACAGAGCGGTAGCGCGGCAGCCTACCGCCACCGGCAGCGCCCTGTGCGGGCGTTGCCGAGCTGGTGGAGGCGCCCGTGGCAGTGGGGGCAGGGGAGGGAGTCGTCGCAGGGGCTGGTGCCTGCGGCGTGTCGCGCGTGTGGGTGTGCGTGTGCGCGTGCGTGTGCGGTACGCACACGTAGGCATTTGTTTGCGTGCGTGTGCGTGCGTGCAAGCATAGGCACGCGTGCGTGTGCGTGTGCGTGGGTGCCTCCTCTCTCACCGTGATGCTCCCCACGGATGCCTCCGCGGCGATCGCGCCACCGCGCGCATCGCTGTGCGCGCGTGTGGGCGCAGCCCACGGCATGCGCACCCCCGCCCGCCGCCACTGCAGCAGCTGCATGCGCGTTTTCGAGCAGCACGCGACCGCAACGTGGATGGCGGCCAGCACGCACGCGTGCAGCAGCGGCAACCCGCCGACCGTCACAAGGCTCAGCTCTTTGCGGCGCGACATCAGCGCCAACTGGATCACGGACCGCGGGAGCAGCACGACCCAATTCACGACGAGTGTCGAGGTTATATCGTACGCCTCCATGACGGCAGCCAGCGCCCCGTAGCAGGCTGTGACCACCATCCCCTCAAAGGGGCCTGACCAGCTAACGCTGGCGTTGAAAGCGGTGAGGGTGAGAAGAAGCACGTTGCGGGAAATGTGCAGGAAGGCGCACACGTGGTCGACAAACAGCCAGCGCAGCGCAGCCACCAGCCTGCTCCTGCTGGTGTTGTTGATGTTGCTGCCGCTGCGGCGGCTGGAGCAGAGCGCCACGAGCCAGTGGACGACGTAGATGCTCGTGTAGGAGACCTGCACCACCGCCTGCAGGTCCCATCCTGCGGGCAACATGGGCAGCAGCTGGGGTGGGTGACGCAACGTGAACTCTACCGGCCACGGCACTGCGTCAGGTGCACACCCGTAAGGGCACCGACACACGCCCGCGCCTGCGCCTGGGTGGGTGGGTGGATGAGTGGGTTGTCAGGCGCGAGTTTGCTGGACGCCAACAGTTGTCGGCACCCCGTGCGCACGCAGAGCCTACACGGACACGCCGGAGGTTGTGGACCGGGAGCATGCATGCCTTGATGCATGCATCTTGATCAGGTCTCAGTCACAGCCATGTGACAACCCCTCTCTCCAGAATCGCTGGGCTAGCACACACACACCACCACACCATGAGCACCCCAACCTCACCTCGGTACATCGCCGAAGCCAGAAAAAAAACGAACTCAACGCAGTTCAGACAAAGCCAGAAGGGGGACATCACTCGATCCACGGGGACACCACTCGATCCATCATGCGGCCGCAGCGGCTGCTTCCTCTCCGCGGCTATTACAGTCGGACGCGAGCTGCTGCCCTGCGCCTCCATCTTGCCCAGTTTAGCGGTGGCTAATTGTGACGATGTGAGAGGTGTGGGCTAGTGAAGGGACACCCACACGACGGACGGACGTGGACGGACGTGTCACCTGCCGATAAAATAATAAGCACTCCTCTGAAAAATGGGGCGCATGCGCACTAGACGTGGCGCAGAGCTGACCATCAGCTGCAAAAAACAACTGCGGTTTTGTTTATAAATCCTCCTTGAGAATCTTTGAGCTTGAGAATTCTGTCTGCCCTGCTCCTGCTGCTACTCCCCTCGTTGTTCGTGCCATGAGAGGATGCGTTGCAGTCATTAAACAGTCAGTGACAAGGGCTATCCCGGGGGACGTTTGTGTGACGGCAAGTAAAAGGCGTGTTGTGCTGTCCATCGCCGCGAGCGTACGGGCGACATTCTACGCACCAGTACGTAAGTACGTAATTGCGCACGCTCCAGCCGTTAACCGCAAATACGTACGAACTGGTTGGCACTGTCCCCATGGAACCTCCACTGCCCCTGGTTTTACAGGCGTCACGTGCACGCACGCCCGGAAGACCCCGGGACGCGAGGAAGTGCCCAGACTAGATGTCAAGGGGGGCGCTACTGGGAGAGCCCGAGAGGCCTCGCAAGCGTCACCCTATAGCTGCCAGTCCTCTGCACTGCCCACTCGATCGTTCCACCAGAGCCACGCGCGAACGTCGTGCCGCCTGCTTACGACGCTCCCATCATGAACCCCTTCATGTACCACGGCTTCTTCTTCTTTTTCTTCTGCGTCGTCGCTGTCTTCTTCTTGTCAGGCATCGACCGCGGTGGCAGCATGTCCATCGCGGTGGCTGTGCGCGCAAGCAGGTTGAGCTGCGGGTGCATGTGTGTGTGCAGGGGGGAGGGGGCATATGAAAGGGTGAGAGGGGTGTTGGGTGTTTGGGGAAAGGCCCATCGCGGTGGCCGTGCACGCGAGCAGGTTGAGCTGCGGGCGTATGTGTGTGTAGGGGGTAGGGGGGGGGGGGCATGTCAGAGGGTCGTCGTTGTCGTCGAATGCATCATACAACGGGAGCGCCTAGACACCGAGTAAAAACACTTGACCCAAAAGGCTAAAGCCAGCGAGGCGATCACACACAGCCACCACCCCTGTCAGAGGGTGAGTGAGAGGGGTGCCTGGTGTGTGGGGAAAGGCCGAGGGTCGCCAGCGCGTCAATCGCGGCAGCCGCGCGCGCGAGCAGGTTCAGCTGTGGCCGTGTGCACGGCGTGTATGCGTGGTGTGTATGTGAGTGTGTGCATGTGTGCCCGTGTGCGTGGACAAGGCTGAGATCACACACACACACACACACACACACACACACACGCACACACACACACACATCTGGTACCCCGACATCGCCCCCATCGCGGCATTGGCCGTCGCAACGTGCGCACACAGCCACACGCAAACACACACACACACACAAACACGCACACACACACACACCTGGTACCCTGACGTCGCCCCCATCGCAGCAGTGTCCGCCGCAACGCGCACGCGCACACACACACGCACACACACACACACACACGTACACACGCACACACACACGCACACACAGCTGGTACCCCGACATCGCCCCCATCGCAGCATTGGTCGTCGCAACGTGTGCACGCAGCCACACGCTCCCCCCCCCCCCCCGCGCACACTCAATCGCACACACCTGATACCCCGACATCGCCCCCATCGCAGCCTTGATCGCCGCTTCATGCGCTCGCAGCCAGCGCTCCCCGGGGTGCACGCCAAGGTCCGACAGGGCACAGAGAATGTCGAGCAGCTGGGGCGCCGGGAGGGTAGGGAGGGAGGGGAGGAGGCCGTCCGAGATGTCCTGTGTGCATGCGTGTGTGTGTGTGTGTGTGTGTGTGTGGATACGAGGGGATGGATAAGGGAGGGCACACAGGACGTCGAGCAGCTGGGGCACCGGGAGGGTAGGGACGGAGGGGAGGAGGCCGTCCGAGATGTCCTGTGGGCATGCGTGTGTGTGTCTGTGTGTGTGCATCTCTCTCTGTGAGTGTGTATGTGTGTGTGTGGGGGGGAGGGGTGTGGCGATTGGTTGACATACAGACGGGATGGAGGGAGAGCAGCTGGGCAGCTGGGGCACTGGGAGGGAGGGGAGGGAGGGGGGGAAGGCCATTCAAGATGTCCTGTGTGCATGCGTGCGCGCGCGCGTGTGTGTGTGTGTGTGTGTGTGTGTGTGTGTGTGTGAATCTCTCTGTGAGTGTGTATGCGTGTGTGTGGGGGGGTGGCGATTGTGGCACATACAGACCGGATGGAGGGAGAGCAGCTGGGACAGCTGTGGCACTGGGAGGGAGGGAGGGGGAGAAAGGGGGGAGAAAGGGAGGGAGGGAAGGAGGGGAGAATGCGGAGGGGGAGGGAGGGAGGGGGAGGGGGGGGACGGGGAGGGAGGGGGAGGGAGGGGGGAGATGGGGGAGAGGGGAGGGGAGGGGAGGAGGGAAGGGAGGGGGAGGAGGGGGGGGAGGCGGAGGGAGGGGGAGGAGGGGAGGGGGAGGGACGGGGAGGGAGGGGGGGGGGGGGAGAGGGAGGGGAGGAGGGAGGGAGGGGGGGGAGGGGAGGGCGAGGGGAGGGGGGAGGGAGGGGGAGGGAGGGGAGGGAGGGGGGGAGGGGAGGGAGAGGGAGGGGAGGAGGGGAGGGGAGGGGAGGGAGGGGAGGAGAGGGGAGGGGAGGGGAGGGGAGGACAGGATATGACAGGTTGACAGCCCAGATTGGCACACCTGCAGCATCGAGCCGCACGCATGGACCCACGCCGTGTCAAAACACAAACACACACGCACATCCGCACACACACACTTAATGCGCCATCAAAGGCGTCCGACAGACTGTAAAATCGATCCGACACATCACACACACACACACGTCCGACACTGTGGGTGCCATCAAAGGCGTCCGACGGACTGTAAAATCGATCACAGACATAGACACACACACACACTCACACACACAAACACACACACCTGCAGCATCGAGCCGTACGCCTGGACCCACACCGGGTCGGGCGTGCCGAGGCCCCGCCCGCTGCCCGCCCCCCTCTCGCCTCCCACATCCCCTGCTCCTGCTCCCGCTCCCCCTCTTGATGGCTGCCGCGAAGCCAGCAGCAAGCGGCTGACCGCCCAGAGCGTGGTGGCGGATGCGGGCGCGCTCGCCTTGGCACGGCGCTTGTGGAACTCCTACAGGGTAGCAGCAAGTGTGTGTGTGTGTGTGTGTGCGCGCACGTGTGTGTGTGGTCGATTTTACAGTCCGTCGGACGCCTTTGATGGCGCATTAGACCCTAGGAAAGAGGCCGGCAGCTGTCAAAATTAGACCCCTAGCATGTCATCTGCCATCATGATTGCTGTGCACGCGGTGCGTGTCTCTAAACAGGCGACAAGGAAGTCAGCCAGCTCGTGCCAAAACCTGGGGTTCTCCTGGCTTGGCCGAGGATTCATAAACTCCCGCATCCGCTCATCTAAATCGGCCTCCTCGGGGCGAGGGATGGACCGAAACAGGCTGTTGGCCTGCACCCGTGCCTCTTCATAGGCAGGGCACTCAAATACCATGTGTGCCTCATCCTCTAGCCCACCGCATAGGCAGCACGCCCGCTGGCTGCGTCGCTGCCTCTGTCCCACCACGGCGTAGCGCCCCGCTCTATCTGCAGCTCATGGAGCCCCATCCTGAACCTAGCTAGAGCCGTGATCCGGGCAGCACTGTTCAGCCCTGAGCTCAACAGGGCCGGCGGCTTGCTGTCGCTACCCGCCATCCACCGCATGTAGGTCAGCATCTTAAAGCCGCGCGACCACTCCTCAGCTACATCTCGCACGGTAGTGCCGCTCGGCAGCGCCGGTGTGCTTGTCGCGGCGGCCAGCCACGCCGCGGTCGCCACGTCCAGCAGGTTGGTGATGCGTACCGGTTCCTCCTGGTCCCACGCCAGGGTGTGCCCCACAGTTCCGAGGCACACCTGCAAGCGCGCCGCCCAGCACGTCCCCCCCGCTTCCGCCAGCCCCCAGCTCTCCCGCATTGCATCTTTAAGCAGGTCACCGTCAGGCCGCCCCCGCGCCTTCTCCCAAAAGCGCGTCGCCTGGCGCAGCCAATCTGCCGCCAGCGGCCGCCACCTCGCTTCCCGCGCCAAAATCCCCAGTTGCTGCCCGTTGCTGCGGACTCCTAGGGACGCACGGGTAAATTGCAGGAGCACTTCTTCCAGGGTGCGCCATCCGTCGCGTGCGGCCTTAGCGCCCCTCCCACTCCTGCCTCTCTCCCACCGTCCGCCCGCCCCGGCAAACACGCCCCCCCCAGCATCCGCCATCATCGCAGGGCCCCACACCTCACACCCGTAATTAAGCACAGGCCGTACTTGCGTGTCGAACAGGTGGGCCTTAATGCCAAAATTATTAAGGCGTATCATATAGCATCTGCGAGTTAGCGCGTATCCGGTGCGCTGGCCCCTAGAGCGTCGGGTGCCCACGTCCCCCCCCACTGCCCGCCGGTGGTGGAAGAGCATGCCCAGATATGGGAACTCGTGTGTCATGGGTAGATCTGCTCCTGCAAACTTCAGCGTTAGCCTCCCCCCTGCCGCCCCGACTGGGCAGAACTGGTCATTGAACACCACCCCTTCTGACTTCTTAACGTTTACTGTTTGTGCGCGCGTGCCGCAAAAGGCGTGCAGAGTATCTAGCATGCGTTGAAGCGCTTCGGGCGTCTCTACCAGCAGCGTCAAGTCATCAGCGTACAGCAGCAGCCGCAGTAACCGCTTCGCCATCTCCACCCCATCACCCGGGAGCTCTGCGTCTAGTACTCCCTCCAATGCGTCAATACAAAGTGTGTGTGTGGAGTTGAGGGGGGGGGGGGGCGCGCTCGCCTTCGACCGGCGCTTGTGGAACTCCTACAGGGCAGCAGCAAGTGTGTGCGTGTGCGTGTGCGTGTGTGTGTGTGTGTGTGCGCGCGCATGTGTGTGTGTGTGTGTGTGAAGTGGAGGGGGGGGGCGCTCGCCTTCGACCGGCGGTTGTGGGACTCCTACAGGGCAGCAGCAAGTGTGTATGTGTGTGTGTGTGTGTGCGTGTGTGTGTGTGCGCATGTGTGTGCGCGTGTGTGTGTGTGTGTGTGCGTGTGCGTGCGTGTGTGTGTGTGTGCGTGTGTGTGTGTGTGCGTGTGTGCGTGTGTGTGCATGTGTGAAGTGGAGTGGAGGGGGGGGGGGCGTGGTGGCGGTTGTGGGCGTGCTCGCTTTGGCGTGGCGCTTGTGGAACTCCTTACTACATCCTCTATTCTCCTATCCTTAGATGACGACCCCAACGTTGTACCCGTACAACGTTTTTGGACCCTATTTCGAATGCATGGCACGAGAGCTGTGGCTGGCCGATTGGGACGTGGGGCGGCTCGTCGGACAGGTTGCCCAAGACCATCGGACCGACGTCGAGCTTGTGGTTAAGGAGCTGGGCTGAATCTCTTGACCTCCCCGATTGAAGCGATTCGACTTTGGGGTGTGGGGAACCCCTAGTCTGAAGGGGCTGGCCGACAGATGACTTAAACCCTTACTTTTTTTAATAACAAAAAACATTGTTGTAATTAATACGGGGTCGTCAACTAAGACTATGCTGCAGGGGTGCACACAGGAGTTGGTGTGTGTGCAGAGGGGGGGGGGAGGAGTGATGGCTTCTAGCCATACCCGGGTCAACCTGCTTGCAGGTTGACGAGGCCAGCAAGCAAAGCTGCTTGTGGAACTCCTTAATACACCACCTATGCCGCAGGGGTGCAAACAGGAGTTGGTGTGTGTGCAGAGGGTGGTGGTGGGAGGAGTTGGCTGAGGCGTGTGTCGAGGCGTGTGGCAGAGGGCAAGGAGCATCAGACGTACGGATGTCCAGGCGCAGCGACGCCCACGCGCGCAGCGGGTCGTGCGTTATGACGCGCAGTGTGCGTGCGTGCACATGCATATGTGTGTGTGCGTGCATATGCGAGTGTGTGTGTGTGTATGTGTGTGTTTGTGTGTGTGTGCGCGTGCGTGCGCGTGTGTGTCGTAGCGAAGACACTGACCTCCAAGCACATCGACACCCACGCGCGCGGCGGGCGCGCGTGCATGCCCGCCAGCCCCGCATTGTGCCGCGCGGTGTGCGTGCATGCACATGCATGCGTGTGTGTGCGTGCATATGTGAGTGCACGTGTGTGTGTGTGAGTGTGTGTGTGTGTCATAGTGAAGACACCAACCTCCAGGCACAGCGACACCCACGCGTGCGGCGGGCGCGCGCGCATGACCGCCCAGCCCCGCATTGTGCCGCACGGTGTGTGTGCGTGCACATGCATGCGTGTGTGTGTGCGTGCATATGTGAGTGCACGTGTGTGCATGTGTGTTTGTGTGTGTGTGTGTGTGTGTGTGCGCGTGTGTGCCGTAGCGAAGACATTAACCTCCAGGCAAAACGACACCCCCGCGCGCGGCGGGCGCGCGTGCATGCCCGCCAGCCCCGCATTGTGCCGCACGGTGTGTGGGCGTGCACATGCATGCGTGCGTGTACGTGCATATGTGAGTGCACGTGTGTGTGTGTGTTTGTGTGTGCGCGTGTGTGTCGTAGCGAAGACACTAACCTCCAGGCACAGCGACACCCACGCACGCGGCGGGCGCGCGCGCATGCCTGCCAGCCCTGCATTATGCCGCGCGGTGTGCGTGCATGCACATGCATGTGTGTGTGTGTGTGTGAGAGTGTCGTAGCAAAGACACGTACCTCCAGGCACAACGACACCCACGCGCGCGGCGAGCGCGCGCGCATGCCCGCCAGCCCCGTTATGGCACGCGGTGCACGTGCGTGCATGTGCATGCGTGTGTGCCTCTCTCTCTCTCTCTCTGTCTCTGTCCCTCTCTCTCTCTCTCTCTCTCTCTGTTACAGTGAAGACACAAACCTCCAAGCACAACGACACCCACGCGCGCGGCGGGTGCGCGCGCATGCCCGCCAACCCCGCATTGTGCCGCGCGGTGTGCGTGCGTGCACATGCATGCGTGTGTGTGTGCGTGCATATGTGAGTGCACGTGTGTGCATGTGCGTTTGTGTGTGTGTGTGTGTGTGTGTGCGCGTGTGTGCCGTAGCAAAGACATTAACCTCCAGGCACGACACCCACGCGCGCGGCGGGCGCGCGCGCATGTCCGCCAGCCCCGCATTGTGCCGCGCGGTGTGCGTGCGTGCACATGCATGCGTGTGTGCGTGCGTGCATATGTGAGTGCACGTGTGTGCATGTGTGTTTGTGTGTGTGTGTGTGTGTGTGTGTGCGCGTATGTGCCGTAGCGAAGACATTAACCTCCAGGCACAACGACACCCACGCGCGCGGCGGGCGCGCGCGCATGTCCGCCAGCCCCGCATTGTGCCGCGCGGTGTGCGTGCGTGCACATGCATGCGTGTGTGTGCGTGCATATGTGAGTGCACGTGTGTGTGTGTGTGTGTGCGCGTGTGTCATAGTGAAGACACTAACCTCCAGGCACAACGACACCCACGCGCGCGGCGGGCGCGCGCGCATGTCCGCCAGCCCCGCAGTCAGCGTCGCCAGCTCGTCCGGGGACAGGCGGGGGATGTGGCGCGCGCTCGCGCGCACAAAGATCGACAGCCATGGATCCGGGGGTTCCTGTGTGTTTGTGTGTGTGTGTGCATGTGTGTGTGCGTACTCTGTGGGCGCCGCGCCCGCGCAGTCATCGCCGCCGCCTACGTCGACCCCCCTTCACCCATGCCGCCGCCGATTCTCGCCGCCTCTCCTCCTCCGTACGCCCCCCTGTCGTAGGGCTGCCAATTCAGCAGCCGGTCGACTCGTGCATCCAGGAACTCAGTCCATCCGCACTCTCTCGCACGCCCTCCACATGGCAAAAAACACGTGACGCCCTACCGCACAGGTATCTCAGTGCCATCACCTCGACCGCCATGCGGCCCGAGCTAGCGCTCAACTTGAGCTACCGAGTTCCTCCAGCCGCCACCGTCCCGCCCACCGCCCACCGCCCACTGCCCAGTCGTTCATTCGACCCCACGCCCCACCTCAAGAGACCAACCGCTTATCCCACTGCCGCCCCGTCGACCTCCATACACCCACATGCTCGTCACATGGAGTTGCCCCTCCCCATGCGCCCCATGCGCGCACATGCACCCCATGCACCCCCCCCCATGCTACCAGCGCCTATGTATGCGCCATGTGGCCGGGCCACAGTGTGGCTCCCTCCCTTCTCCCCTCTCCTCCCTCCCTTCTCCTGTCTTCCACCCCTCCATCCCCGCTGCACCCCACCACATCTTGTGCCCCCCGTCACTCCCTAACCCTCTCCCGCCCCTCCCCCTCTCCCTCCGATTACCCTCCCGCTGCCTCCCTCCCACTGCCTCCCACTTGCACGACTACCGCTGTTCGGACACGACTTCGCTCTGTGCCGGCGGCGCCATCACCTTCTTCCGGCTCCCGCCGGCGACTTTTGCGCCCACTCCGTCACGTTCTACGCCCTCCGCAAACATCCATCTCTTCAACTTCACACGCGACATCCCCGAGCGCCCCGAGTTCCCCGAGCGAGTCACCACCGAGTGGATCATCTTAGCATGATTTCCACAACTGTGTAAGTCCTTCTGCCGACACCTAGTTTAAACTCAGTCGAGGCGGATTGACGAACACAGCCGTCAATGACATGCCACTGCCCCTTTCCCCCACTGCTTTACGAAAGAGGTTGTTCACCCTCTTGCTGGCGCACGGTTGGTCTCCCGCCTTCAAACGGAATCTCCTCAATTGATGACTAGAAACAGCCTATCTAGGTCTGCCGTGCAGAGTTCTCTGTAACGATATCTCTCTCTCTCTGTGTGTGTGTGCGTGTGTGCGTGTGTGTGCGTGTGTGTGCGTGTGTGTGTGTGTGTGTGTCTGTGTGTAAACACATTTGCGTGAGAAGGGGAGAAGGGGAGACGGGGGAGGGATAAGAGGGGTGCGGAGAACGTGGCTCGCGCTCGCACGCACAAAGGCCGACAGCCACGCACCCGGGGGTCCTGTGTTTGTGCGCGAGTGTGTGTGGGGTGTGTGGCGAGGAAGTCAGCATCACGAGAGGGGCGATGTTGCTGTGGGAGATACCCCCCTCCTAGAACAAACACGAAAGGCACAGAATAATGAAAGCTCTGGACCGCAAACCCTCAAACCCCAAGCGCACCGCGAGCCAGTTGGACAGCGCCCACGCGGCGCTGCTGTAGCACTGCCCGTTGTTGAAGTGTGGCGCCGCGGTGGCGTCCCTTTGCACCTTCTCGGCAGCTTCTTTCTGCACCTTCCCTATCTACTCCTTCTCTCGATAACATCCCAGGTGAAAACACGGGACCTCACCCACGCACCGCGTGCCATCTGGACAGCGCCCACGCGATGTTTCTTAAATGCTGCTGCAGAGTAAAATCCTGGATCACTCGACCCCAAACCCCCACTCCCCCCCAAAGCACTGCCCTATACCCTAACCCTGAAACCCCCAAGCGCCAGTGGTCCCTGGGGAGGATTTTAGTATTAAAAAAATGCCGGCTCCAGCAACTTTGACCGCTCACACCAGGCACAAAACACAGTGGGTATTCATGCAACGCATGCCGCTGTGCTGCTCTCGGCAAGAGCTTCCCAACGCACCGCTCTACCCCTCTCCCACTAAGTGTGGGGTGGTTTTCTGGGAAATGGGAAATCCGGCCCGGAGCGGTATACGGCTCGCAGGAGAAACAATCCCAAGCGCACCGCGTGCCAGTTGGACAGCGCCCACGCGATGTTGCTGTAGCACTGCCCGCTGTCAAAGTGTGGCGCCGCGGCGGCTGTGTGCTCCATGAAGTCGGCGAGCCAGCGGTCTGTTGAGAGAGAGAGAGGGAGAGAGAGGGTGGGAGGTTACATGCAGACCACGCGCCCTGGACTGTCAGCGGCCTGTCTGGGGTTTAATGATGTGGAGGGGAGAAGGAGTGTGGGTTTGTGTCAAAGTGTATGGCGCCGCAGCGGATGTGTGGTCCATGAAGTCGGCGAGCCAGCGGTCTGTGGTTCGGGGTTGTTGGAGGATGTTGGAGGATGTGGCGGTGTGGAGGGGAGAGAGCGAGGAAGTGTGGCGCCGCGGCGGCTGTGTGCTCCATGAATTCAGCGAGCCAGCAGTCTGTTGTTGGGGGTTGTTGGGAGTCGTTTGTGGTTGATGATGATGTGGCGGTGAGAACGGGGGAGAGGGTGTGGAAGTGTGGCACCCCGGCGGCTGTGTTATCCATGAAGTCGGCGAGTCAGCGGTCTGTGGTGGTGTGGAGGGGAGAAAGAGGGTGCCAAGAGGGTGTGGAGGTGTGGCAAGCCAGCGGCATGGGGTGTGGAGGCGAGGCACCACAGCTGTGTGCTCCATGAAGTCGACAAGCCAGCGGTCTGTTGAGAGAAAGAGACAGAGAGAGAGGGTGGGGGCGAGAGAGAGAGAGAGGGTGGGAGAGAGAGAGAGAGAAAGAGAGAGAGAGAGGGCGGGGGAGAGAGAGAGAGAGAGAGAGAGAGAGAGAGGGTGGGAGGTTACATGCAGCCCACGAGCCCTGGACTGTCAGCGGCCTGTCAGGAGTTAAATGGTGTGGACGGGAGTTCTAAGGAGTGTGAGATCGTGTCAAAGTGTGTGGCGCCGCAGCGGATGTGTGGTCCAAGACGTCAGCAAGCCAGCGGTCTGTGGTGGTGTGGAGGGGAGAAGGAGGGTGTGAGAGGCTGCGGAAGTGTGGCAAGCCAGCGGCACAGGACGTGGATGTCTGGCTCCGCTGTGTGGTTCATGAAGTCGGCGAGTCAGTGATCTCTTATTGCCTTTGAGGGGGGGGGTAGGGGGATTGTTCTTGGTTGTTGATAATGTGGCGGTCGGGAGGGTGTGTGTGTGTGTGGAAGTGTGGCGACGCGGCGGCTGCGCTGTGCGGTCCATCAAGTCGGCAAGCCAGCGGTCTGTTGGTGATGTTTGTTGGCAGTTGTTGCGGTTGTTGATCATGTGGTGGTCGGGAGGGTGTGTGTGTGGACGTGTGGCGACGCGGCGGCTGTGCTGTGTGGTCCATGAAGTCGAGGAGCCACGGTCTGTTGTGTGAGGGTCGTTGGGGATTGTTGCACGGGCGCACGCACGAACGCACGCACGCACGCACGCACACACACTCATGCACAAACGTGCACACGCACACACACACACACACACGCACACACGCACACACACACACAAACACACACACACACACACACACACACACACACACACACACACCTGGCGGTCGTGCGCCCAGCCGGCACCCCCCAACCCACCCTCCCCCGCCGCCCCCTCCACACACGCACACGCACGCACACGCATGCACACACATGCACAAACGTACGCACACACACACACACACGTACACGCACACGCACACACACACACACCTGGCGGTCGTGCGCCCAGCCGGCACAACCCCCATGCAACAGACGCGTATGCGTGCCCGCCCATCTCAGGGAATCGTGCACGCGCCTCGGCCAGGAGGCGTGTCGACAGCTCGGGAGGGAGCTGCGTGTGTGTGTGTGTGTGTGTTTTGCGTGTGTGTGTGTGGGCGGATGGGTGCATGTGCGTGTGTGTGTGCGTGCGTGTGTGCGAGTGAGTGCGTGCACGTGTGTTGGGGGGAGGGGGGGACATACGTTCACCACACCGCCATCAACCTGTGTTCCTCTGCCTCGAGGAATCGCGAGGCCCCACACCAGGCCCCACACCATGTGTGCACAACTCCCCACACCAAAGCCCCACACTTGCGACACCCCACACCTACGCTCCACACTTCCCACACCTCTGCCTCGAGGCATCGCGAGGCCCCACACCATGCAAACCATGTGTATGTGTGTGTGTGTGTGTGTGTGTGCGAGTGAGTGCGCATGCACACGTGCACGCGCGCGCGTTTGCGTGCGCGTGTGTTGGGGGGGGAGGGGAGGGGGAGCAAACGTCCACCACGCCGCCATCAAACTGCGTTGCTCTGCCTCGAGGCATCGCGAGGCCCCACACCATCCACACCATGTTGAAAAAAACATGGTGAAGGTCTAGGGGGCGGGATCCCGCGGGCCTGTGAACCCTGCGGCCGTGCCCCCATGGGGAGGAGTCAGATCTGAGGGCCGAGTGCCCTGTCTAGGTCCAGCCCCGACCACTAGCCCCCCACCACTAGTGGCCAGGCACCTGTCTGTAGTCGAATACGCTGCCTGTAGGTGTGACACACACGACTGTAAAAACCATCATCATGTGTGCACAACTCCCCACACCAAAGCTCCCCACTTGCCACACCCCACACCTCCCACACCTCTGCCTCTAGGCATCGCGAGCAGCGTGGGGCCCGTAACTGTAACCTTCTGTAACTGTAACCTCCCGTAACGTTACGGGGGTTACAAGCCATCCCTCGCACGGTGTCCCGTAACACCCCGTAACTCGAGAAAGGTGTGAAACGGTGTGAATGTGCGCCCCACACCGTTGACTGGCCCCGAAGAACGTTGACTCGGGGTTATGGGAGGGGTTACGGGAAGGACTCCGAGGGTTACGCGTTACGGGCCACTCGGTGTAGGGTTACGGGCCCCACGCTGATCGCGAGGCCCGACACCAGGCTCATCAGGCTGCAACCCCACACAATCTCCCCACACCCAAGCCTCCACACTTTCCACACTTCCCACACCTCTGCCTCGAGGCATCGCGAGGCCCGACACCAGCAGCTTGGGACCCGTAACCCCACACCGCGTGGCCCGTAACCCTTGGAGCCCTTCCCATAACCCTCCCGTAACCCCACCCGCAACCCCGAGTCAACGCTCTTCGGGGCCAGTCAACGGTGTGGGGCACATTCACTCTATTTCACACCTTTCTCGGGTTACGGGGTGTTACGGGGCACTTAACGAGACATGGCCCGTAAGCCCCGTAACGTTACGGGAGGTTACAGTTACGGGTGGTTACAGTTACGGGCCCCACGCTGTCGAGGCATCGCGAAGCCCCACACCAGGCACCCCATGTGCGCACAACTCCACACTTTCCACACTTCCCACACCTTTGCCTCGAGCATCGCGAGACCCCACACCAGGCTCGTCAGACTTGCGACGGGCGACGCGCTCGTGGGGTCGAGGCTTCCGCCCTCACTCATCGATATGACCTGCGTGCGTGCGTGCGTGTATGCATGTGTTGATCGAGTTGACAGTCTGTTGGACGCCCATGTTAGCAATGTGTGCCATGTAGATGTGCACGCACGTGTGTGTGCGTGCGTGCGTGTGTGCGTGTGTGTGTGCGTGTATGTGGCGCGCTCGTGGGGTCGAAGTTTCTGCCCTCACTCATCGATATGACCTGCGTGCGTGTGTGCATGCGCGTGTGTGTGTGTGTGAATGTGTGTGAATGTGTGTGAATGTGTGTGAATGTGTGTGAATGTCTGCATGTGCATGTGCATGTGTGCCCGAGAACTCTGTGTGCCCGAGAACTCTGTGGGCGCCCCACTCTGTGGGCGCCCCGCGCAGTCATCGCCGCCGCCTACGTCGACCCCCCTTCACCCATGCCGCCGCCGATTCTCGCCGCCTCTCCTCCTCCGTACGCCCCCTGTTGTCGGGCTGCCAATTCAGCAGCCAGTCGACGCATGCATCCAGGAACTCAGTCCATCCGCACTCTCTCGCACGCCCTCCACATGGCAAAAAACACGTGACGCCCTACCGCACAGATTTCCCCCCCCCCCGCAGCTCTGCAGCTTCAGACAACGGAGCCCAGGTATCTCAGTGCCATCACCTCGACCGCCATGCGGCCCGAGCCAGCGCTCAGCGCTCAGCGCTCAGCGCTTGAGCTACCGAGTTCCTCCAGCCGCCACCGTCCCGCCCACCGCCCACTGCCCAGTCGTTCATTCGACCCACGCCCCACCTCAAGAGACCCACCGCTTATCCCACTGCCGCCCCGTCGACCTCCATACACCCACATGCTCGTCACATGGAGTTGCCCCTCCCCATGCGCCCCATGCGCGCACATGAACCCCATGCACCCCCCCCCATGCTACCAGCGCCTATGTATGCGCCATGTGGCCGGGCCACAGTGTGGCTCCCTCCTCTCTCCCCTCTCCTCCCTCCCATCTCCTGTCTTCCACCCCTCCATCCCCGCTGCACCCCACCCCATCTTGTGCCCCCCGCACCTCCCTAACCCTCCCCCTCTCCCTCCGATTACCCTCCCGCTGCCTCCCTCCCACTGCCTCCCACTTGCACGACTACCGCTGTTCGGACACGACTTCGCTCTATGCCGGCAGCGCCACCACCTTCTTCCGGCTCACGCCGGTGACTTATGCGCCCACTCCGTCACGTTCCATGCCCTCCGCAAACATCCATCTCTTCAACTTCACACGCGACATCCCCGAGCGCCCCGAGTTCGCCGAGCGAGTCACCACCGAGTGGATCATTTAGCATGATTTCCACAACTGTGGAAATCGCGCTCATCCTCGGGGTCGCTCGTCTGCCGGTGACTGGCGTTGGAAGGTCTTCAGGCAGCCTCCACGACAACTCTGTCGTCCATGCACCCCTGAAGGGTGGGACCTGGCCATGCATGAGGCATGGGGCACCGGCTGAGCCCAATGCAAACGAGAGCTGGACAGCCATGCACTGCCAGGCGGGGACCGTTCCAGTCAGCGCCAGTCGGCTCTGCCGGCTTGACTGGCCACAAGGCCGCTACTGTGACCCTGAGGAAGGTCCTCTCCTATATGCTCCTTGCCAGACATGTCTCTCAAGAGACCGCTGTTTGGGGTAGTCTAGCCGGCGGGAGCGGTAGTCTATCGGCCGGGAGCCGGCGGTACTCTAGTACTTAAGTGTGCTGGAGTACCGGCGGGTGTCTCTATTAGAAGAGTAGCCTGCTTAGCTGGAAACCCCGTGTTACTTGTTACTTGAGGCGGATTGACGAACACAGCCGTCAATGACCCGCCACTGCCCCTTACCCCCACTGCTTTACGAATGCGGTTGTTCACCCTCTTGCTGGCGCACGGTTGGTCTCCCGCCTTCAAACGGAACCTCCTCAATTGATGACTAGAAACAGCCTATCTAGGTCTGCCGTGCAGAGTTCTCTGTAACGATCTCTCTCTCTCTCTCTCTCTCTCTCTCTCTCTCTCTCTCTCTCTCATGTGCATGTGTGTGTGGCTCTTACTGGATCGCCGCCCTCACGCATCGACACCCCCCAACCCTCTCCTATATGATCCCTAGGGGGCTCGACTTGCGTTGCCACGGACACCTGTAGCTGTTGCCAAGGGTGGTGGGCTGAGGCCCTGCTGCGACACCCACACGTCAGCTGCACTATGGTCCACAGCAGTCCCCTCCTTGCCCCCCCTCCCCCCCCCGCCACACACACACTTCTGCAGGCCTTCATATATGCACGACCCAAGCCTCCACTGAAGGGGCGGTAGGGGGGGGAGAGCCCCTAGCAGTGCCTAAGGCTTAGGAACTTATGCTGGGACGTTTCCTACCCCCGGATATTTGTAACCCCCTGCCCTTCAGGCGGGGTGCCCCAGCGGAACCATTGATCCTCACCTTGCCGCCGCGCGCCACACCTTGCCTGCGGTCGACTGTAGGGATCCTGTCAGGCTTGGCTTAGCTAGACACAACAAGGAAGCCCCATTCAAGTCGTACAGACAGGTTGCCTGCTACCGGAACCACTGATGCGCAGCTTGCCGCCGCGCATGGCCCGCTGTCGAGACGTCGCCTATCAGAGTCCTTTCAGATCCAACCTATCGAGACACTGATACGGAAGCCGTATTGAAGTCGTATGGCCGGCTTTCTGAGCCACGGATGCGCACCTTTCTGCCGCGCATGGCCTGCGGTCGAGACGTCGCCTATCGGGATCATTTCAGATCCAACCTATCGAGACACTGATACGGAAGCCGTATTGAAGTCGTATGGCCGGCTTTCTGAGCCACGGATGCGCACCTTTCTGCCGCGCATGGCCTGCGGTCGAGACGTCGCCATCAAGGCCATACAAGGCCTTGATCTAGAACATAGACATGCCTTTGACCTTATAACGGTTGCATAGCGGAACCACTGATGCGCGCCTTTCCGCCGCGCTTGGCCTGCGGTCGACAATAGAGGGTTCCCAACAGACCTTGCCTATCTGGAACATAGACCTGCCTTTGACCAGGCTTAAAACAGTTGCACGCCGGAACCAGGGCGGAACCCTGATGCCCACATTTCCGCCGTGCGTGGCTTGCGGCCGAGACGTCGCCGCTGACGCCTTTGGTGCTTCGTCAGTACACCCACCCACACACACACACCACCACACCACCCACCCACCCACCCACCCACACCCGTCCACAAATGCCCATACCTTTCCGCCTCGCGTGGCTTGCTGCCGCGACGTCGACGCTGACGCCTTGGGTGTGGACGACTTGCCAGTGAGGCCGAGCCACTCCTCGTCTTCCAGCTGCTGCAGCACGAGCCTGCGTGCGTGTGCGCGTGTGTGTGTGTGTGTGTGTGTGTGTGTGTGTGTGTGTGTGTGTGCGTGTGTATGTGTGAGGCAGAGAGAGAGACAGAGAGAGAGAGAGAGACAGAGAGAGAGGCAGAGAGACAGAGAGAGAGAGAGACAGAGAGAGAGACACACAGAGAGAGAGACAGAGAGAGAGACAGAGAGAGACAGAGAGAGAGAGAGAGACAAGAGAGAGACAAAGAGACAGACAGAGAGACAGAGACACAGAGACACAGAGAGAGACTGACAGAGAAGGAGAGAAAGAGTGAGAGAAAGAGATGTAGGAGCGAGTGTGTGAGAGGTACCACACTCACGTGC
>VFSX01000155.1:55000-57500 GCA_016618255.1 Chlamydomonas sp. UWO 241
TCCGGAGCCCTGCATCCGGGTTCCTCCTCGAATTCGTACAAGAGGGGAGCCTGAGCACACTATCGTTGCACGATCTCAAAAAAAAAAAAACGCCTCCACCCGGGACTTCCCCCCCCCCAAATTCAAGCCCTAAACAATCCGATGGAGTTCCTTAACCGTAAAACCCTCACCCCAGGCGCGCCATCGCCGCCACCAGTCCGGTGCGCTCACGCACTGGGTGCTAGGTGTCCAAGTCGTAAAGGTGGGGTGCCGTGGCAGGGCAAAGTGCTGCTAACGCCACAAATACACCATGTATATAAGGCCAACAGCGCCCAACACCGACACCTATGACCCTTTTGGGCCCATCTGCTACAGCTTATCTGGAGCCCTGCATCCGGAGTCGTCCTCAAATCCGGACATCACGGTGGGGAGCCATGGCAGGGCCAAGTGCTGTATATCCGGAGCCCTGCACCCAAAGTCCTCCTCAAATTCGTACAGGCGGGGAGCACGAGCACACTGTCGCTGCAAGGTTAAAAATAACTCTTAACCCACGCCTTGCCTGCTCTTTCACCCGGGCTTACAACCGGGAAAAAATCTTGAAACTCTGATTTTGTTTTGGAAACCCTGAAAACATAACTCCCTCACCCGAGGCGCGCCATTGCTGCCACCAGTCCAATGCGCTCGCGCACCGGGAGGTCGTCGTCAGCAAGCAGCCTGCGCAGGTGTGTGCGTGTGTGTGTGTGTGTGTGTGTGTGTGTGTGTGTGGAGCATCGTTGTTTTTGTTTTCGGCCCTTTGCAATGTTTCTTCTGCGGCATTTCTTCACGCACACAAAAAGATGGAAAGACCATTGTTTTCCGCGCACTGGGAGAGGTCATTGTCAGCAAGCAGCCTGCGCAGGGAAGGGGGGGCAGGGCGCATTAGTGTAATTGTTCGCAGCCCTTGACATTGCTTATTTTGCGGCGTTTCCAAAAAACAATCCAGAGAAAAAGAAGAAGTCTGGAAAGACGATTGCTGCTCACGCACTGGGAGGTCGTCGTCAGCAAGCAGCCTGCGCAGGTGTGTGTGCGTGTGTGTGTGTGTGGGGGGGGGGTGGAGCATCGTTGTTTTCGTTTTCGGCCCTTGGCATTGTGTATTTTGCGGCATTTCTTCACACAAAAAAACGGAAAGACCATTGTTTTCCGCGCACTGGGAGAGGTCGTCGTCAGCAAGCAGCCTGCGCAAAAGGGGGGGGGGAGCATTAGTGTTGTTGTTTGCGGCCCTTGACATTGTTTCTTTGGCGGCATTTCTTGTACTTCTTCTTATACTTTTTCGTCTTCCTCTGCTTCTTCTTCCTCTTCTTCTTCCTCTTCTTCTGTTGCCTTCTTCACATCTTTCGCCTTTTCCACAGCTGGTAAAAAAAAGCATGTGCGGCTGCTCAGTCTCTCTCTGTCTCCCTGCCCCCCTCTCTGAATTGTCCCCCAGCTTCCACGCAAGCGCACGCACGTTGTCGCACCTCGACCATACCACCCATCCACGCCGCACCCAAGCCCCACCAGTGATTTCCTTTTCATGGTTTTTTAATAATACTTCCACAGCCGGATTTTGCTTTGACCGCGTTGACCGTTGACCTCCCGTCGACAGTTTGTCCTCATACGTGGGTCATTTGAAAGCTGTTGACGTGATCTGTCTGGCGGGCGTGTCAGACTTACAATCCACTGGATGGGATGAGCTGTGTGCAAGGTCAAAGCACAGCCGGCATACAGCCCAATGGCTGTGGACAGCCGAAAAGGAAATCACTGAGCCCCACACATCCACACGTTATCTACACATCCCCACACATGTCCTCCAGCTTCCACGCGAGCGCGCGCACGCTGTCGCGCGTCGGCCACACACGCTCTCCAAACACACACACACACACGCTTCACAAACACACACACACAAACAGACACGCGCTCCACAAACACTCACATATACTCACATACACACAAACACACACACAAGGGCAGATGTTGCTGCCAAGTCTTTGCCCCTGTCTCTCTCTCTCTCTCTCTCTCTCTCTCTCTCTCTCCGACCTGTCCACCAGCTACCACGCGAGCTTGCTGCGCCCCCTCCACACCCCCTCCACACCCCAATGCTCACACATACACACACACACACACACACAAACACAGAACATGAGCACAGGCTCTGCTTCTCTCTCTCTCTCTCTCTGACTTGTCCACCAGCTGCCATGCAAGCTTGCTGCGCCCCCTCCACACCCTTCACACCCCAATGCACATACATAAACACACACACACATACACACACACACACACAGAGCATGAGCACCGCCTCCGCTTCTCTCTCTCTCTCTCTCTGACCTGTCCACCAGCTGCCACGCAAGCTTTCGCACACACACACACACAAACACACATACGTGAGCCCACACCCCACATCTGTCCACACACAAACACATACACACACACACACAAACAACACACACACACACACTCACACACACTTGTCCACCCGCCATGCGAGCTTTCGCACACACACGCGTGT
>VFSX01000155.1:62500-87500 GCA_016618255.1 Chlamydomonas sp. UWO 241
CTAGTACGTAGCATGCAACAGAGGAGCGCGCAGGCGCCTCGCCTCGGCAGTGGACGTTATGGCGGCCAGGGAGCTCGGTGCTCCGTGCGCATGGTGCGTTTTGGCGGCGTCTCGGGCATGCACCTGATCATGTTCGCAAGCCGACTTGCCATGCAAAATGCCCCCCAAGCCCGTTTGGGACCCGCACCACGCGTCATTCGTCCGAGGTTCGCGCGACCAATGCATGCGACGTTGGTGGAGGGGCAACGGAGTCTGTGTCAGCCTGGTGACACGGGTGGTGTGCTGTGCCACATATCATGGCCACGCGTGGGCTACTCCCGCTGGCATGCACACGCGACCAAGAAGCAACCATGCACGTGTTCGTGGGCGCAGGGGGGCATGGCTGGACGCGGCGCTGGTGGGCGTGGGCGACGCGACTACCTGGACTTCGACTGGGACACGTCCTCCACTGGCAGCGGGGATGACCTGGCCGACGGCAGCAAGTACGAGGACTTCCTGAAGCAGGAGCAAAGGGTGGTGCGCGCACCGGTGAGGGCAGCCCCGGTGAGGACGGTGGGGTGACGGCCATGCATAGCCACATGTGCGCCCATGCAAAGTGCAAAGCGCATGCACAGCCACATGCACCGCGCATGCTCATGCACCCCGCAGGAGCGTCCGTTTGTCAACCCATATGGCAACAATAACGGCAGCTACAGTGGTGGCGGTGGCGGCTACGGCTACAACGCCCGCCGCCGCACGATGTCGCGCCCGCTGAGTGAGTGTTGAGTGTTGAGTGTTGAGAGGAGGACGGTACCACCGCAGCAACTACAGAGGTGGCATGGCGCGCAGCGCGCACGCCACACACGCGCACACGTACACACACACACAACCAACCAACCAACCAAGCGTTACATGAGGCCGTCCGCGTGCACCGGCAATGCCTGTGCTACTAACAGCAATACAGCTCCGCAATTCTTACAATTTCTGACCCGTGCACTGGGGTGTCTTTCGAATAGCGGGTGACCAGTCAACACACACACACACGCACACACACACAGGGACTGGCGGACTGTGGAATCGACCACGCAAACGCACATGCACACACACACACACACAAGCACACACTCGCCAGATGGCAACAGCTGGGGCGGAGACACACACACATACACACACTCACACAAGCACACACCCTTGCCAGATAGCAACAGCTGGGGCGGAGACACACACACACACACATTCACACACTCACACACACACGCACACACACTTGCCAGATGGCAACAGCTGGGGCGGAGACTCTCTCACACACACATGCACATACACACACTGACACACACGAGCACACACACTTGCCAGATGGCAACAGCTGGGGCGGAGACCGCTACGACCAACTCGATGAAGACGACTACGATTACTTCGACGAGGAGCCTGGCCCGCCGCCGCCGCGCGTGACGGAGAAGCGGTACCTAAACGGCAAGCACGTGCTCACAAACACCGAGATTACGTGAGTAACCGTGCACACATGCACACATGCACACGCATACTCACACACACACGCATACACGTGTTGTTTTAGCTTCAGGTCAAAGTCTTATGGGAAGGTCATAGGCTGGGTCTTCATCCGAAGTGATCGCGTGACCGACCGAGTGAAGCGGTACATCAACGGCAAGCCACGTGCTCACCAATAACGAGATCACTGAGTACACGCGCACTGACACACATGTACACACAGGTCGGCTTTTGAGGCGAGACAGGTCATGCGTGACCAAGTGAGAAGCTGCTGTTAACGGCACGCATGCCTCCCCTAATAAACACACATGCAAACACACACGCACACACGCACACACACACACGCACACACACACTCACACACATGCAGCGCGCCCCTGCTCCGCCTCATCGGCGCCGCAAAGGAGCAGATTGGCATGAAGCCCCTGGAGGAGGCGCTCCGCATGGCGAACGGGCAGGTGTGCGCGTGTGTACGTGTGTGTCTGCGTGGGTGTGCGTTTCTCTGTGTGTGTGAGAGAGAGGGGGGGTACGTATGTGCGTGCGGTGCTTGAGCGCGTGCATGTGCGTGCGGTGCTTGCACGCGTGCATGTGTGTGTGTGTGTGTGTGTGTGTGTGTGTGTGTGTGTGTGAGGTCCTTTGGTGGCTGCGGCGCTCTTATCTACGCCCCCATGCATGTGCCCACCAAGCAGACAGCGTACACGAAACCATCTCCCCCCCCCCCCCCCCCCCCGCCCCACTCTTTCTCCCACTTTCCTCTCTTAACACGCGTGCACTAACTGCCGCATGCACGCACGGCTCTCTCACTCTCCTCCCACACACACGTGCACAATCTCTGCCGCCCGCACTGCACACACTGGGCATTATCCTCGTGCTGAACCTCGCAGTGCACACGCACGCGGTCTCCCCCCCCCCTCTCCCCCCCTCCCTCTGCCTCTCCCCCATCACCACACGCGCACACACTGCTGCCCGCTCGCACCGCACACACAGGGCATGGTCCTCATGCTCAAGCTTACAGTGCACACGCACGCGTCTCCCCCCCTTCTCTCTGCCTCTCCCTCATCACCCCGTGCACACACACTGCCGCTCGCACGCACCGCACACACAGGCCACAATCCGCGTGCTCAACCTCACAGTGCACACGCACGCGGTCCCCCCCCCCTCCCCCCCCCCTCTCTGCCTCTCCCCTATTACCAAGCGCGCACACACAGCCGCTCGCACGCACCGCACACACAGGCCACAATCCGCGTGCTCAACCTCACAGTACACACGCACGCGCCCCCCCCCCCCCCCCTCTCTGCCTCTCCCCCATCACCAAGCGCACACACACCGCCGCTCGCACACCCCGCATACACAGGGCATGAACCTCATTCTCATCAGACCTTCGCGAGAGCATGAGAGCACACAAGAGCGCCCCCCCCCCCTCCCCCCGTCCACCTCTCTCGCCCTCCTCTCTCACGCACGTCGGTACACTGCCACGCGCATGCACGCCTCTTCTCACTCTCCTCTCTCAAACTTGTGTGCACACTGCCCCCCCTCTCTCTGTGTCTGTCACTCTCAACACACGCGCATGCGCCGTACAAACAGGACATTCACCTCCCTTCTCATCATGATGGCGAACCCGGAGCAGGCGCTACCCCTCTCTTGTCTCTCACCCTCCTCCATATGACACCCACACTGACGCTCGAACGCACCGCACACACTGTAGCTAAAACTCTGCTCTCCTTACATACGCGCACGCCCCCCCCCACCCCCACAGGACATGGACCTCATTCTGATCAACCTGGAGCAGGCGCCGCCCCTCCTCTCACACACACACACACACACACACTGTATCTACTATTACTCTCCTTTCCTAACACACGCATGCCCCCCCCCCCCCCCCCACACACAGGACATGGACCTCATTCTGATCAACCCGGAGCAGGCGCCGCCCGTCGCGCGCATCATCCAGTGGTCAAAGTACAAGTTTGAGCTGGAGCAGGGCGTGAAGGAGCGCAAGTCCAAGGCGACCATGTGCGTCTCTTTAAGGGTTTTAGGGTTGGGGGTTTTAAGGTTTACCACTAGGCCCTAGTCAACCCTAAAACCCTAAAGCCTAAAACCCTGAAACCCTTAACCTTAAACCCTGGTCCTGCCTGAATACAGGCGGGGTGGTGGTGGTTGCGGGGGGTGGATGCGTGTGTGTGTGTGGGGGGGGGGGCGGGGAGGGGGGCATGTAGGTCTGGCGGGGCTTCAGGGTTCAGCGTTATGGAGCTGGGCGTGAAGGAGCACAAGTCCTAGGTGATCATGTGATTAGGAGTCTGCTGTGCCGGTCTTTTGCCTTGGAAGCGTGTGTGTGTGTGTGTGTGTGTGTGTGTGTTCAGGTTATTCTACGCAGAAGCGTTCAGGAGCAGGGCGCGAAGGAGCGCAAGTCCAAGGCGATCATGTGAGTCGAGTAGTAAACTCTAAACCCTAAAACCTGAAACCTGAAACCCTGAAACCCTAAACCTTAAAACCCTGGTCGTGCCTGAACAAAGGGGGGTGGTGGTGGATGCGGGGGGTGGATGCGTGTGTGTGTGAGGGGGGGCGGGGGGGCATGTAGGTCTGGCGGGGTTTCAGGGTTCAGCGTTATGGCGCAGGCCGTGAAATAGCGCAAGTCCAAGACGACCATGTGAGTCATCGGGGTGGTTTAGTAGGGATGTGATGTTTGAGAGTTTAGGGGTAAAGAGCAGTCTGGCGGATGTTCACTTCAGGGTTGATGGTCAAGTGTTCAGGAGCAGGGCATGAAAGAGCCTAAGTCCACACACTCAGATCTGACATTGGAAGGGGTGGGTGGTTAGGGGAGGGGGGGGGGGCTTGCCGCTGCAGCCAAGTCACGAAGCGAGTGCTGCTGCTGCTGCTGCGACCGCCAGCTCGCGGCTGCTGCGGCTGCTGCGGCTGCTGCGGTCGCTGCTGTTGCTGCCGCTGCTGCTGCGCTCACTCCCCCTCAAACTCACACGCGTGCAGCCAAGAGTCCAAGGAGGTGCGCCTTACGCCCAAGACCGACGACTACAACCTTGCCCCCCAACCCCCCCAACCCCCAACCCCCACACACAACCAATCGCCAACCCCTCCCTACCATCCCCATATGCGTGCGCAGCCAAGAGACCAAGGAGGTGCGACTCTAGCCCAAGACCGACGTCCACAACCTTGCCCCCCCCCCACCACAAACCAACTGCCAACCATCCCCACACGCGCGCAGCCAAGAGACCAAGGAGGTGCGACTCAAGCCCAAGACAGACGACCACGACCTCGACACCAAGGCGCGCATGTCTGCGAAATTTCTTGAAAAGGTGTGCTGTGTGGCCTTAGGCAGGCCTTAGGGTTGGTGACAATCCATTTCATAATTAAACGGGGTGTGCCGTGTGGGTCCGCACTTTTGACGGGAGGTCTCAGACCGCCCCTGGGTCGCGCACCCGCGCGCTATCTATAAACAAACGCCGCGGCGTGGGCGCGGGGGCTTTTGCGTGGTTCGCCGGGTCGATAGGGCCCAAAATGCTCTCAAAATGCAAGCGGCCGCCCCTGCAGTCCCAGCGCCCAACGCACTGGAAGCACCATTGGTGGTGTAGCGGGCCTGCGGGGGGGGGGGGGGGGGTCACGGCCCCTTGGGGTGGCCGGTCGTGTGAGGGGACGACAGCATCCAACAGGACGGATGCAGCCACGCAGCTGGAAGCAGCAACGGACACTACGGGATGGTACGCGAGCACACGAGGGGTAGTGTACGGTGGTACGCGAGAACGCAGTCGTGTGAGGGGGCTGCGGGGTAATAAACCAGCGACCAGCCCCCCCTGGCGAGCCCCCCCCCCCCCCCCTCCTCACAAGGCTCACAGAAGCCCCAACACACGATTACGACGGGGGGAGGGAGGGCCTTGTTGCGGCTGAGTTCGAGGGGTGGCGACATTGCCTGCATGGATCCATGCATGGGGGGCATGGAGCCACCATGCAAATCGGCAGGACAGGGGCACCACAGGGGCTCAGGCCCCCCTCCATGGGCATGTATCTCCGTATGGGGCCATGCCCGCCTCCAGAAGAACGGGGTCATCTCTGTCGCGCTACTCCCCGCCTCGCGGGGCAGGCTACGCTCGGGCGGGGCAGTGGCCCCGAGTGGCAGCTCTCGCCACGAGTTGGGAGTTCTTTGACTGTCTCATGGTGCTGGCGGAGCAGTTGATTGTGGCGGCAGGGGCTGCTATTTGCCAGGGGTGCTGGCGCCGACTGGTGGGTGTGTTGGGCCCTGCAGCCCTCGGGGACGATCTGGCAGCTCTCGCTACGACTTGCCAGTTTTATAACCGTGTGCAGCTGGGGCCGAGGGGGGCTGAGCTGTGCAACGAGACGAGAGAAGACTGCACTCTTCCTGAACACTTCTCCAGCTCTCCAGCGCACCGCGCAAGCCTTAACAAACCTGCTCAGAAACCTAAACACAACCTGGAGGAGCGGAAGCCCCACACCTACTGGAGACACACTCAAAACTGAACACAATCCGGGCGGAGCCTGCTTGGGAAACTCACTCCTGAACTCAGCACTGGGGGCTCAGAACCCCAGCACCGACTGAGAACCTGTGGAGTGTCTGTCTGTGTGTGTGTGTGTGTGTGTCCCACCCTTCAAAACTGTGCCCCCCCACAACGCTGGGCTCATCGAGGGTGCATTCACGGCGCATGGTCGTTGCTACAAAATGGGTGGAAGGTGGGTAGAAGGTGGGTAGAAGATGGCGACAAGGTGTAAAGTAGCAGCACAAGCAGGGAAAGGAAGAGTGTGTGGAAGGTTGAAAATAAGGTGGCTTCAAACGCTGCTCTGGGCCCGTACAGACTTTCCCGTCCCCCCCCCGGGCCCCACTCGACCCTTACCCTGCCCCCACCCCAGCCCTCACACACTATAAAAACACAACTCAAACCTGCTTTGCTAAACGCAGGCTAACAAGGTCAAGGTCACGATGCGCTTTTGAGGGACGGCAGCTCCAGTTCAAGGAGCAGGGCACTGCATCCCGCTCCCCCCCACCTACCACCACCACACACACACACACACAAACCTCCTTTGCTAAACGCAGGGCGACAAGGTCAAGGTCACGATGCGCTTTGAGGGGCGGCAGCTCCAGTTCAAGGAGCAGGGCAAGGAGGTGCTGCTCAAGTTCATAGACGACATCGGGGAGGCCGGCAAGATCGAGGGGCCGCTCAACTTCAAGGTACGATGTGGGGACGAGCGGGGCGGGGCTGGGTTAGAGGGTAGAGTGGGGCTTGGGCTGGGGCCTGGACTCTGAAGGGCGTGGGGGGATTTGGGGGAGGAGGGGGCAAGGAGGTGCTGCTGCTTTAGTTTATTGACCACATCGGGTGGGTCGGCAAGATCAAGGGGCCGCTCAACTGAAGGTACAGGGCATGGGGACGAGCGGGGCGGGGCTGGGACAGAGGGTAGAGTGGGGCTTAGGCTGGGGGCTGGCCTCAGGAGGGGGTGGGGTGATTTGGGGGAGGGAGGGGAGGAGGGGGCTGTTGCTAAAGTTCATTGTCCACATCGGGTAGGTCGGCAAGATCGAGGGGCCGCTCAACTTAAGGTACAGGGCATGGGGACGAGTGGGACGGGGCTCGAGGCAACCAGCAACTGGGTGGGCAGTACTGCAGAGAGCAGTTTTGGCCGAGTGTCTCTCCCCCAGTCCAAGCAAAGTAGTGCGAGGAGCGTGCGACAGTGCATGTGAGCGAGACGGTGTGCTGCAGGTGCGGCGAGTGATCCCGACAGATTTGGGAGATCTGGGAGATTTGGTGTGTCAAAGGTGTCGAAAGGAGTTGTTGGCCTGTTTGACCATCACTCACTAAACTCACCCTTTGTCGCGCCCCGCCCACTCACGCCCTGCCCACTCCATCCCTCACAGAGCGGCACGTACACGGTGATGATGGTGCCATCCAAGCAAGGAGGCGGCGGAGGCGGTGGAGGCGGCGGCGGCGCATCGTCAAAGCGTGACGACGACGACGCGCCCTCGGCGGCCGCCGCGCCGTCGTCGGCCCCGCCCGCCGGCGCGCCGCCACCGCTCCCGCAGAGCCCCGCCTCCGGCCCCGCTGGCGCGGCGCCGCCGCTGCCGCCGCGCCCCATGCCGCCCGCTCCGCCCGCAGCAGCACCAGCTGGCGCGCCCGGCGCGGCCCCCCCGGGGCTCGCGCCGCACGCGCGGCCGAGGCCGCCTGTGATGCCGTCCGCGCCTGGCAGCGCGCCCCCGCTGCCGCCGCCGCTGATGCCGCAGCGGCCCATGGGCGCGCCCATGCCGCCAGTCTCACGGCCGCCGCTGCCCCCGTCAGGCCCGCGCCCGCCACCGATGCCGCTGCGCCCGGTGGGGGCACCGGTGCCCGGAGGGCGGTATTAAACCGCGTATCTGACGCATGCTTTGCTTCGGTGCGATGCTGCGCGGTGTCTGGCAGCACGCGGCGCGCCTGCCGGTGTGCTGGTGTGTGAGGCGCGACCACACGGGCGTGGGCGTGTGCACGGGCACCTCTCTCGCCCAGGTGTGCCTATTGCACGGGGTGCGCCGCCGCTTGCGGAGGCGGGGTGTTGGTTTGAGCGGCGCTGATGTCACAGCTTGTCGTAGTTGTAGATAGTGGTGTTGGTGGAGGCTGTCGAGACACATACGTGGTGTAATAACAACTTGACAGCAGGTCATTTGCTGGTGCAGAGCGCGTGCCCAGCGTGTGCTGCAGAGTAGTGCAGCTGCTGGTTTTCATCATCAATCATTGAATGGCAAGAAACACGCGCTTCACCTTCACCATCTACCCTCCGAGCCCCCTCCGAGCCCTCGACTTGTATAAATTGCAAGATTCGCTCTAAGTTTCCCTTCATGCAACAAGCATGAAGGGACTGCGTGATCGTGGCCGTTGGCTGGTGTGGAAAAAAAGTTTGGACTTACTTGGCCCGCTCCCTCTATCTGACTCCATTTCAGGCCAGTGCCCATATCACCATGGCTGTTTCCATGAAGGTGCGTGGCAGGCGGGTTGTGCTGCGCCGATGAGCATCGCAGCTAAGGATAAGGCAGCATGTGATGATGGGTACCTCGCCTCGCGGCTCCGTGCAAGGCCACTTGCCAAGGCCAACGCAGCGCTGTGGGCATCCCATCCGCAGCGTCGCGGGAAGCAGCAGCCCGGTGCGCACCATGCTAATCATCGCGCTGCCCCAATCACTTTGCGCAGTCGTCCGTCGTCGGCAAGGCCGTGTCCCGCGCCTCGGGCGTTCGCCCCGCCAGGGTGAGTGCGTCCCAGTGGCAGCGCAGGCACAAGCGGGGGGCACAAGCGGGGGGCAGGGGACGAGACACCTGATCCGATGCAGCCCGCCAGGCTCTCGGCTCGTCACTCTCCCCTCCCCCACCCCACGCTCAACCATGCGCGCTGCCCCGATGCACCGATCCACGGCCGGCTGGTGGTGTGGTGCGCACCGCCGCCGAGACTGCCTCACCCCTCTTCCCCCATGCGGATGCCTCAACACTCGCTCTTGCGCCGCTCTCTGCCTCCCCAAGCCGCAGCGATGCATGCAAGCTCGCCCTGTGGCGACGCATGCATGATGCCATGATGCTGTGTCACCCATATGCATGTGCCATGTGTGGCGTGTGTATGCGTGCGCGCCATCATCATCATGCCCCCCCTGACCCCCCCCCTGCCTCCAACGTAACAGGCCGTCGTCCGCATGGAGGTCGTCGCCGAGAAGAAGCTCAAGGTGTGTGTGTCTGCGTGCGCGTGTGTGTGCGTGCTTGCACGTGTGACTGTCGGGGACGGCCACGTACCCCGCCATCCACGGCCCTCTTGCTGATCGGGGCAAACACTGGCGTGCAGGTTGCCATCAACGGCTTTGGCCGCATCGGCCGCAACTTTCTGCGCTGCTGGGAGGGCCGCGGAACCAACACGCTGCTGGACGTCGTGTGCATCAACGACTCCGGCGGCGTGAAGCAGGCATCCCACCTGCTCAAGTACGACTCCATCCTCGGCACGTTCGGCGCTGACGTCAAGGTCGTCGACGACTCCACCATCTCGGTCAACGGCAAGCACATCAAGATCGTGTCGTCTCGCGACCCGCTGCAGCTGCCCTGGAAGGAGATGGGCGTCGACCTCGTCATCGAGGGCACCGGTGTGTTCATCGACGTCAAGGGTGCCTCCAAGCACATTGAGGTGGGTGGGTGGGAGCTCGCGGTGCTGAACAGAGCATGCATTGGGAGGGGGCCCACGTGAGCCTGTCTGTCTGCCCGTCTGTCTCCCTGCCTTGCCATCTCGCTCTTGCTCAACACAGCCCGCACGCCTGCCGTGTTTGTGTGTCGCGCAGGCTGGTGCCAAGAAGGTTCTGATCACCGCGCCCGCCAAGGACAAGGAGATCCCCACCTTTGTGTGCGGCGTCAACGCCCAGGACTACAAGCACGAGTACCCCATCATCTCGAACGCGTCGTGCACCACCAACGGCATGGCTCCGTTCGTCAAGGTGCTCGAGGAGAAGTTCGGAATCATCAAGGGCGTGATGACCACCACGCACTCGTACACCGGCGACCAGCGCCTCCTGGACGCGTCGCACCGCGACCTGCGCCGCGCGCGCGCCGCGTGCCTCAACATTGTGCCGACCTCGACTGGCGCCGCCAAGGCCGTCACCCTGGTGCTGCCCACGATGAAGGGCAAGCTCAACGGCATCGCGCTGCGCGTGCCCACGCCCAACGTGTCGATCGTCGACCTCGTCGTGCAGGTCCAGAAGAAGACGTTTGCCGAGGAGGTGAACAACGCGTTCCGCACTGCCGCTGAGGGCGAGATGAAGGGCATCCTCGCGATCACCGACACGCCCCTGGTGTCGTGCGACTTCAAGGGCAGCGACGTGTCGTCCACGATCGACGCCGCGCTGACGATGGTCATGGGCGACGACATGGTCAAGGTGGTCGCGTGGTACGACAACGAGTGGGGCTACTCGCAGCGCGTGGTCGACCTCGCGGAGATCTGCGCGAAGAAGTGGGAGAACTAGACGCAGTCGACGCACTGACGCTGACTGTTCATCAGCTGCTGTTGGACTCACCACCTGCTGTCCACGACCCACCCACCCCCTCCATACCCCAACTACCGCGCACGAGGCCCTCTCTTTCGTGTGCCACGCAGTTTTTGCGGGGCCTGTTTTGTTCCAGCCCCGGCCTAGTTTTCGAGCCCCTGCTGCCACCGTTGCAGCAGGACCTGGTGTTATACACGCTGTCCGCTGTGTCTCCGCTGTGTCGTGCTGGTGACGTGTCCTGCCAAACGACTGCACAAGCAGTTGTCCATCTCTCAGTTTGCATGCGTCGCCCCGTCACCACCAGCAAAGCAGTCGCTTTGCTTTGGTTGTCTGCTTGCTGCCTGGGCATGTTAGAGAGTCAAGGCCGTTTTAAGCTCGCTTGCCTTCCCGCTGAGCACCTGAGCTGCGCCGCGGGTGGTGCTGGTGCTGCCAGCCAGGGATACTCCGCCGCCGATCCCGCGGAGGGCGCTGGAGGGGGCGGGGCGCCATAAGCAGGAGGCGGTTGCAATTGGGGTGGGGGTCAGGTGGTGGGCGGTGGGGGGGAGGGGGGGCTTGGTTGGCAGCGGCCTCTCGCACGTGCACACGTGGTGGAGTTGGATGGTGCGGGTGCCCTTTCTCCTTCCATCAAGACAATACGGTTCCTCGCTTAGTCCGCCATCCGCCCGGTGCGTGGCCGCCGGCCGCATTCCAGATTGTTCGTCGTTCTAGAGCGCGCATCGTTCCGGCGGCGTACACCTTGAGGCGCACCCAGGGTGAGGCTGCGGCACCCACCCTGCGCCTGGCGCAGCTTGGCGCGAGCGTGTTGCCTGTACACTGCGGCTGCTGGTGGTGCTGCTGGCCACACAGCTAAAAGGCAGCTAACCAGCCGCGCGGGATCCTTTTAGGTCCTTGGCAGCGACCAGCGAGTGCCAGGGGGCACACATGTGTGATGCGCTTTCCCCAAGCAAGCATACCCACCCACGCACGTGCGCCGCATCGCAGGATTTCGAGCAACCTGCCGGCCGGGTGCTGCGGCCGCGAGGAGCGCGCGAACGTCTGTCCGAGGCGCTCAGGGCGCCGGGCCTGTCGAGGGAAGCGCGTGAAACGTGTGCACCACGCCCGACGCGCTGGCGGCTGAGATCCGGTGAGGGCGAGGGGCATGGCGTGGCTGGTGCTGCATACACTGCGGACACTGCGGACACTGCGGACACTGCGGGCGGCAAGCGGCTGGTGCTATACGCGCTGCGGGCTCTGCGGGCACTGCGGGCGGTGGCGTGTGTGCGTCAGGGGTGCATGCATGGAGGCATGGTGCGCGAAACATCTGCCTCCGGTCTCTGCGCCGCACTGGTGCCGCCACTTCCCTCAACAACATTCAGCCATGTGTTAATGCCATGCGATGGGAGGCAGGCGTGCGCCCTTTGCAGACGCCGCCTCCGACGTTACCACCATGCTGACGCTCACATGTTACTAACCTGACCAGGCCCGCCCTCCAAATACCAAACCACGCCGCGATGCCCCTCCCCGCAGGCGCAGTGCCTCAAGTGGAAGCAGGCAGCTGAGATGGGCTGGCGATGGGTCGCGTGCAACAGTCGCCAGGGGGGCCGAGTACCTGGCGAGAACCTGGGCCTCAAAGGTCAGACCCTTGGGCTGACCCTGGACCTTTGTCTTGGGGGCAAGCCTTGAGAAACCATGCACGCCTGCATGCAAGTGCCCCCCATGGCGTGCTCGCGCGCATGGCTGCCTGCTGACGGCGCGCGTGTCTTCTTGCCCTGTGCAGGGTACACCAGGGCCAAGGCCATGGCCAAGGCCAGGTCCAACTCATCGTCGACCGAACGCACGCCCACAAGTGGAGAAGCAGGCCGCCGTGCGCAAGGTGGGGAGGGGGTGGGGCGCGTGTGTGTGTGTGTGCGTGAAGGGGGGGCCAGGGCACGGAGCACGAAGCATCAGCACGCGTGCGGTGCTGGCGGGGCAGCACGCGCTGACAGCCATGTGCAAGGTAGGGAGGGGACGGGGAGTGTCGTGGGCAGTGTTGTTGGGGAGGGCGAGGGCGCATCATGCCGCCCGCAGCGTTGGCGTACCAGCCACGAATCATCTCAACATAGGCTGCGACAGAGTGCGAGCGCGCGGGCATGCTGTTGGGGTTAAGGGCTGGCCTGGGTTGACCTGGGGGTGCGTCCACGCTCATCTTGAGAGGCTACGGTAGAATGCTAGCGCACGCGCGCGCTGTTAGGGCTTAGTGTGGGCCTGGGTTGACCTGGGGGTGCGCCCACGATCATCTTGAGAGGCTGCGATGGAATGCGAGCGCGCGCGCATGCTGTGAGGGTTTAGCGTGGGCCTGGTTTGACCTGGGGGTGCGCCCACGCTCTGTTGGGATTGGCACTTCGGTGCGCGGGGGGGTATGCCACGCCCACACAGAGTGGGGGTCCCCTTCCACCTGTAGCCAGCCATCCCAGTAAGGTGCTCGGGATCTAAGCACTGAGCACGGCCTTATACGCGTTCACGCCAGAGGTGTTCCAGACTGTGACATACATCAGAGTTGGCGGTTTGGGGTGTAGTGTGCCTGCACAGGTCTGCAGCCAAACTCTTCTAGTTTGTGCCTGTGTTCCCATGTGCCTGTGCCAGTTACTGTTGTTGATTTGACGCACACCCTGCAGCTAAGCCAAAGCGGCACTCTCAGAGTCTGGTTGGAATTACATTGGGCGCACAAACAAAATACCAGACTGACGGCGTGGTTGCACTCAGACTCGCTGCGGTTTGGGGTTTCATGGCACACTAGTCGTCGTCGTCGTCGAAAGCGTAACACAACGGGAGCGCCTAGACCCTGAGTAAAAACACAAGTCCCGAAAAAGCTAGTGCACTAGTAGTAGGAGTACTGCAAGTTGTGGTACGCATGTGTGTGTCCGTGCCACACCCTTTCGCACAATGTGTACCTGCAGCATGCATGCTCTCTCGCCCACTGGCCTCATCCCCGTCAAATTGTTGCTGTTGTTGTTATTATTATTAAGGTGATGTGGGGTGGGGGGGTGGGGGGGGAGCAAGGATCATCAGAGCGCACACAGCACGTTATTAGGTGAGATACGGTGTCCGTGTGTGGTGGGGGGGGGGAGGGGACGGAGCATGACAGTGCGCACGGCGCTGGTGGAGCAGCAACACGTGCTGATAGCCATGTGCAAGGTAGGGAGGGGGCAGGGGTGTGTGGGAGGGCAAGAGGGCGGGGGGGTGGAGGAGGCGAGGATTTGGGCGGGGGGGGGAGGGGGGGAGAGCGGAGGGGAGGGGGAGAGGGGGGCGGGGAGGGGAGGAGGAGGGGGAGGGAGGGGGCGGGGATTGAGGAGAGGGTGAGAGGGCAGGCGGATGGATGAATGGAAGTGGTAGAGCGGGGATCGGGGAGGGCAGGGGGCACCAGAGCCTGCACAGCGTTGGCGCACCTGCCCAAAGTTACCTTGACTGGCTGCGGTAGCAAGCGAGCGCGCGTGCGCTGTTACGGTTTACGGTTAAGTGCACGCCTAAACCTGCAGCCACCTTCCATTCGTGTGCCCATGTGTCTGTGTGCCCTTGTGCCTGTGTGCCTGTTAGCATTATATGATATATTTCACTGCACATCTGCAACCTAAGCTGGTGCGACAACCTGTCTGGGGTTTCATTCAGTTATTGGGCGCAAAAACAAACCCAGGCTGTCGGCCTGGTTGCACTTGGACTCACTGCACTGGGGTTGCAGCAGACACTGGTAAAAGCTGAGGGGTACACGCGTCCAGGCCACACCCTCTCGTGTGATGTGTACCTGCAGTACGGGTACTGTCTCATCCCCTGGCCTACTCTACCTCATGTTGTTGTTCGCGTTCTTGTTTTCTTGTTTTATTTTTGTTGTTGCTCTTGTTGTTCTTGTTTAGGAGAAGGGGAGAGCGAGGCACGAGGGGTGTGGGGGGAGGCGGGGGAAGGGGGGGGGGGGTAGGGTTTGGGGGTTAAGACTGAGGTTTTAAAACGGCTGCAGCGGTGGCGACCGCCGAGGCAACACATAGTAAATCCGCTTCACCAATCGCAGCGTTCGTCACCGCGCTCATCCTCGGGGTCGCTCGTCTGCCGGTGACTGGCGTTGGAAGGTCTTCAGGCAGCCTCCATGACAACTCTGTCGTCCATGCACCCCTGGGGGTGGGACCTGGCCATGCATGAGGCATGGGGCGCCGGCTGAGCCCCATGCAAACGAGAGCTGGACAGCCATGCACTGCCAGGCGGGGACCGTTCCAGTCAGCGCCAGTCGGCTCTGCCGGCTTGACTGGCCACAAGGCCACTACTGTGACCCTGAGGAAGGTCCTCTCCTATATGCTCCTTGCCAGACATGTCTCTCAGAGACCGCTGTTTGGGGTAGTCTAGCCGGCGGGAGCGGTAGTCTATCGGCCGGGAGCCTGCAATACTCTAGTACTTAAGTGTGCTGGAGTATCGGCGGGTGTCTCTAGTAGAAGAGTAGCCTGATTAGCTGGAAACCCCGTGTTACTGTTACTGTTAGGAGGGGCAGATTTATTGTCGATTTCAGTCAGCCCCCCACACCGGTAGAGCTTGCGATGATTGCACTTCCAAGTACAATCCTAAAACGTTTTGATTGGATAGGAGTCAAAGTGGCGGCTGTCAATCTACTCGACCACTGAGGTCGGCACCCGAGGGCTGCCCGAGGGTCAGCCAGACCACACTCGAGTCTCTGCTGGATACTTATCTGCTGGATACTTGTCTTCATAAATTGTATCGGAAGGCGGCCAGAAACCTTCCAAACCTTCCTGTTAAGATTTCACTGAATCAATCGCTCACAATCGTTTCAGAGCAAACACAAGTCGTCGGCATACAACGCGATCATAACCTTCAGCTCAACCGATGCTCACTCAACCCAGGCCACGCCATCAGAGAGTTCCCAGTTTCACACAACCCACCCCCCTTAACACATTTGTTGGTTGCATCTGCTTGCATCAGAGAGCCACAGGCAGACACAATGCATCTGTGTGCCCCCCCTGGAAGTGCCGCTCTCGCTGAACGCATATCTGCACGGGTGACGTGTGCATGCGTGTGCCTGCTGTGTGCTCCTTTGCAGGTTCCAATGTGGCGCTGCGATCCCACTACCTGGTCCACCAGGGCAGCGAGGAAAGCGAAGATGAGCACGCGCCAGCGGCCGTGCCCCCGCCACTGGCAGCGACCGTGCCACAGGCTGCCCAGCGCGATGCGCGCGTCGGCGACCAGGGCGTCGCGGCCACATTGTTCACCGACCCGCCCGCAAAGCCCATGCGCCTAGAGCAGTCGGCGCCGGCGGGCGCAGCGGCCGCCGACGCGCACCCTGCCAGCGACGTCAACTACCAGGGTGGCGCAGCTGTCAACGCGCGTCCCGGAAACGACCAGGGCACACAGTCCGTCGGCGGCCAGCGCGGCGCAGCTGCCGACACGCACACCGGCAGCGGCCAGCGCGGCGCAGCGGCCAGCGCGGCCGAAGGGGGCCGGGGTGTGCGTCAGCAGCTGTGGTTGCCCGCGGCAGTGAAGGAGTGCGACGACCTGCTGGGACCGCTGCTGGCGCTCCAGGCACCCGCTCCGTGCAGCAGCATCAGCAGCAGCATCACCGTGCCGGTCGTTGTGGCGGCTGACGCTGCCCCGGGCAACGGCCAGGGTGGCTCAGCGACCGGCGCGTCACCCTCGCCCAACGGCGGCGTGGAGGAGTCGCTGCCAGCGGGCGCAGTCCTGGAGGAGCCGTTCGAAATGCGGCAAGCGGCATTGGCGCTGATGCAGTATCTCCATGCAGTCGCTCAGGACAGCAGCAGCAGCAGCACCGTGTTGGCCGGCGTGGCGGCTGGCGCTGCAATGGGCAATGGCCAGGGTGGCTCATCGGCGGGCACTGCACCCTCGCCCAACGGTGGCATGGAGGAGTTGCTGCCGGCGGACGCAGTCCTGGAGGAGCTGATCGAGGAGTTCGAGCTGCAGGACGCTGCATCGTCGCGGCTGCTGCTGAGCCGCGGCTGCTTTGCCGCTGCCCAGCCGGCAGCCAGCTTGATCAGCTTCAACTCACAGGACCTGGCCAACGAGACGCTGGCCCCGTTCAAGGTCGATTTTGAGACTGAGTTCACGCGTGTCATGGCAGAGTCGGCTTCCTGGCTGCGCAGCATGGCGCAGGCGCAGGAGCAAGACCTGGGCAGTATGCCACGGCAATGCGAGCTGCTCAACCGCACAGGTGTGCACGACCCGCTGGTGGTCGAGGTCGAGCACCTCGATTGCCAAGAGCTGCAGGAGCACCTGGGCCCACAGCTGTTTTGCGAGGTGGTCACTGCGGCATGCGACAAGAACCCAGCATTGCTCCCCCATGCGATCGCCCTGCTCAGGATGTGTGCAAGCCCTGGCGGCATAGACCTGGTGCTCAACATGGCCAATGCCGCACAGGTCGGCCACTCGGACCTGGTGTTCACCCTGACCCAGGTGTGGGAGGCAGACCAGGAGCTGGTGTTCTTCATCATGCACCTCATGCGCCGGAACGAGGGCCTGGAGCTCACACTGGCCAAGGCCTGGCAGGCAGACTGCGCGCCAATGGCGCAGACACTGATGCGGATGTTCAAGTGCGGCCTCACTGTCCTGGTGGACACCACGGCCCAGATCTACGAGGCAGGCGTCACCATCCTGGCGGTCGCCATCACGTCGATGGTCCATGACGACCACTCAGGCCTGACGCTCACCCTGGGCCAGATGTGGAAGGCAGGCTTCCAGCTCGACACGCTCATGCTGCTCCAGCTGTGGCAGGCAGGCTGCGAAGACCGGGTGTACCTACTGGCCCACAGCTACCACCTGGAGCCCCTCACCGAGGAGCTCGGTTCCGGCACCTGCGACTATCTGCGCTCAGCGCAACTGGTGAACGTCATCACGGCGTTGCTGTACACCAGCACCAACGCATCAGCGGCCGCGCAGTTCAGCACCATCATCGAGCCAGCGGTCAGCGTGATGCTGCGCCAGCTGGTGGGCGCGCCGGTGCACATCACAGCATGGCACATGGTGGTGGTTGCGGTCGCGGGCTGCTACAACACGCTGATCGACCGCTGGGACCCGGCGGAGATGGTCGCGCTCGGGGACATGCTGCTTGCAAACCCTGCACTGGAGATCGTCGTGTCGCACACACGCGACGACGTGGTTGACGGCGTGGCCACTGTGACCAACCTGGCAGGCTTCCTGCTGATGTTCCACACGGTGCAGCAGCTGCAGGAGCAGCAGCAGGAGCAGCAGCAGCAGCAGCAGGCTGCAGCAAGCGGGGCCTGCCACAGCTGGTCACACTTGCTGGCAGGGCACCACGTGCAGTCGCTGAGCGAGGTCGAGCTGCTCGCCGCGGCATGATGCGCAATGTGGCAGCAGAGGCAAGCGGCTCCGCGCCCGCAGCGCGGCGCGGGTGTCGGCGCCCATCGAGCTGGCCGTCCCAGCGCCGCTGCCGGTGCAACAGCGGCCGCCAGTGCCCCCGGCATGCCTGAGGGCAGGCGCACTGGCGTGGGTGTCGTTGGGAGCATGCCTGAGGGCAGGCGCACCGGCGTGAGTACCGGTGCACCAATGTGGCACCATGGTCAGGTTCAGGGTCAGCGCTGCTGGTGGCCTTTGATTCATACCTACCCGGCTGTCGGCCTTACTGGTAGCTGCTGGTCTTAGGAGTTGATAAGTTAGGGTAACCGCTTGACAGTTGTCTCTGCCGGTTTGTTTGAGTCGCACGACGTGATTGTCTGGGTAGTCAGAATTGCGTAGAAGGATAAAGAGCTCATTTGCCACTTTGGCACTTTGGTGGCTCGGAGTCACAAGACACGACTGGTCGAGGATTCATAAATGCGTGTTGAGAGGTGCGCCTTATGAATGCCCGGCTGTCGGCCTGAATGGCTGCTGCTGGTAGTGCCAGAAGTTGATTAGGAGTAGACTGGCACTTTGCCGGCTTGGAGTCACAAGACATGACTGGCCGGAGATTCAGAAATGCGTATTGGGAGGTGCGCCTCATGAATGCCCGGCTGTCGGCCTGAATGGCTGCTGCTGGTAGTGCCAGGCTTCTGTTGCAACTTAACTACTTTGCTGATTTGGAGTCACAAGACACGACTGGTCGGGGATTCAGACATGCGTATCGGGAAGTGCGCCTTATGAATGCTCGGCTGTCACCTAATGGCTTACGGTGGTAGTGAGCTTGTAACCTCGAGAAGCTGGGCTCACACTTCTCACAGCGCTGGCGCACGCACGCAGCTCAACTCGCCTGTCCCCCTCTCCCCCGACCCTTCGTTTGCTGCCCATACGTCACAGCAAGCAGGGATGTGCATGCATGGCAGCTGAGAGAGGGCTGCACCACACCGCACTCACAGCAGCAGCCCACACGCCCGCCCAAAAACACAAAGCAGCGGGGCGCGTACGCAGTTATGTTCACAGAGCAGAGTGTACCCAGCGGAGGGATGAATGCGCCGAGCAATTGACTGGCACCAAGAGAGAGCTAGGCGTCATGATGTCTGAGAGTGCTCAAGCCTGCGTGCGCGGCTTTTATCGTGGGTGGGTGCAGCCTGGTCGATCATCACGGGGCCAAGCACACACAGACGCAACTCTCAGCTGTATTCACATCAGGTGCAGTAACAAACGATCATGCTCTGCAGCTCTTTATGTTTGTGGGGAGTGGGGGTGCAGCGCGCTCGAGCGCTGGGGCAACGAACACGCATACCTCACGTGTGCCCGCCTAAAACCTTCCAGGCCGACGACGGCCGTGTGCCTTGGAAGCCTGTCTGTGGGCACCCCATTTTCAGAGGCCTGCGTCACATTTCCGCGCCCGAGGCGGCACCTGAGGCGGCGGGCTGATAGACTTGGAGTGCGCAGATCAGGCGATCAGGTGTTGGGCTATTGAAGCGGCTGTGTTTGGAAGAAGACGATCAAATCAGATCCCCAGAGGGTGGTAAGGCGGCGCAGTAATCGCCGAGACGTGAAGTTCCAGTGAGGTGCCCGCTCTGCCGCCTCCTGCATGCGTGCCGGAGAGACAGCAGCTGCACCAAAAGTGGAATGCCACGAGCGTTGATAACGACTTTGTTCCCTGCAGCCGGCAGCCAGGCTTCCCGAGTTCGACCCGCCTGTCATAAAGACATGTGGAATCTGATATCCCAGGAGTGGATCCATATACCATCCGCGGATGCACAGGCGTGTGCAAGCGCCGAGATCGAGAGGTGTCGGCAGCCGCAGCACGTCTCCGCTCAGCGTCACCCACACGTTGAGGCCGTGCAGCAGGCAGTGCTTGTACAGGACGTACTATTTGTTTTGAGGGAGGGAGCGTGAGTGGGGGGTGAGAGGGAGCGTGTGGGAGTGTGAGGGTGGGCGGGCGAGAGTGTGTGTGTGTGTGTGTGTGTCGCACAGCCCGTTAGCTGGCGGCCGTGTGTGATGCCGTCGCCGCCGCCCGCGTGTGTGTGTGTCGCACTGACCGCCCGCCTGCCTTCTCCGACTGGCCGCATCGAGCACCAGCGGCTTTAAGGTCAAGATAACACCTTGGATTGTGTTGGACGTTGCTTGAATTCGAAAATTGACTGGAATTGGATTGGACAAAGTGTGGGAGAAAGTGTGGGAGAATGTGATCGCACGAATCACACACGGCCGCCATTGGTTGTCTTTAAAATCTTCATTCTGACCCCTTGCTCGCGATGCTGTCCTTCGGGAGAAGCCTCCGATCGAGCTCGGCGGTTGAGCTCGCACAGTCCTCTTTGCAAGGATCGCACAGGACGCCACCCCTAGTCCAGCGGCGCAGCAATTGCGTGGCGTGTGGCCTCTAAGACGTGGCGACGCACAGCAGCGGGCGTGGCGAGGGAAGGGGCAAGGTGCGAGTGCCATGCGGCCATGCAAGCCTCCTCAGATTCAGCGGCTCATGCGGGTCATACTGTGCGTGCGGGTGCATGCGGGTGGCCAGTGAAACGTGTGCAGCACGAAGAAAACAGGAAGCCATGCACAATCAACAAGGCGTGTGTGATGTGTGCATGAAGGCGCGAACCCATGCGTCGCACATGTCAGCAGGTGCCATCATCGTCACCAGCCTCAATCGTCATCGAGCCAATGTCGCAGACGTCGCGCAACTTGGAGAGGGCAGTTCAAATTCGAATGGAACATGTTCAACCATCCAAATGGGAGCATCTGTCCCAAGCGGCCATTCAACAACGCTGGTCGCAAAGCTCGCAGCGGGGCCGCCCCAAATCCCCGTATCCACCAGCTTCCAGTCTGGCAGCAAGAAGACCCGCCAGAAGATGAACAAGCTCAAGGGGAAAGGTGGCGCCACTTTCGTGGGCTTCATCAACTTCATTGAAGTCCTGTATCGCGACTGGCACGTCTTGACTGGCACGTCTCATGAGAGGGCAAAATCTGCCGTTGACAGTGAGCCCGGCCGACAGATGCTGCTCGAGCTGCAGGACAGTGCGGAGGAGCACTTCGGGTGCATGTTGTGGTCCGACGACAAGGTCCTGTCTGTGCACATGCTGTTTGTGGGCAAACGGCACCAGGGACAGGGCATCGGCACTGCTCTGCTGAGCCAGGCGGAGGATGTGGCGCGAAGCAGGGGAGCGTCATTCGTTTACCTGAACACAAACACAAGCCTGGAAAAGTTGGTGCCGTTCTATGAGTCCAGGGGCTACTAGGTGTGCAGCACCATCCTCGAAAGCGATTTCTGTGAATTGCCAGCTATCTTATGGGAAATCAATCCAAACGTGGAAAATGAGGATGTCGTGGAGATGCTCAAGAAGCTGTGAGCACGGACCTTCCACTGCGCGATAATGTGGGCCCTTCCCACACACACACACCTGTTGAAGTTTGGTCAGGAGTTGGTAAACCTGGTCACGTTCGCTTCATGCAAGCGCGCGGCCTTTTGCGCATTCTTGCAAATCAAGGAGCTGGGAGAGAGCGTGACAGCGCGTGTAAGAGAGGCACCTGGCCCCACGTCTTCGCGTGCGTCGTACCGCGCCCCCGGCTGCTCGTATAGCGAGCTTGGCTTGCGCAGGAGGACGGAAGGCAGGAAAGCGCATAGCGCATAACACGTTGTGCATAACTTATGCAATAACACAATCAGATGTTATTAGAGCGCTTACACAAAAATCAACCACACCGATCGGGGATGCCAATATAGTACAAATAAATTAACACCTAAACTACGCACCTAGGTACTTGGCTAAACGCCAAGCCGCCTCCGACCCATGACTATGGCGCACCCGCACTGCTACTTTCCTATGTACGCCTGCTGCCCGCCTGCTACTTTCCTATCCGCGCCTGCGCCTGCGCGTCGCCCATCTGCGCGATGCGGCTGTGGATGCGCTGCTCAATGTCCTCGAGGTGGCTCCTAGTCGGCGAGGCCCCTGCCCGGCCGGCCGGCGCGCTGGGCTGCTGCCGCTGCTGCTGGCTGCTGGGCGCACCACCGCCGGGCGCCTGTGGTTGTGGCTGTTGCGCCTGTTGCGCCTGCGGTTGTGGCTGTTGCCCCTGATGCGCCTGTGGGCGGCTGTTGCGCCGCTTCGCGGCCGACAGCACGTCGAGCACCGCCGAGGGCACAGCATCTCCTCCTCTGCCGCTCCCGTTGCCGCTCTTCGCGTCCCGCTGCTCGGGTGCCACGCGCTTGCGCTCGCCCCCGGGCGCGGCCGGCGGCTGTCGCCCAGCCCTGCCCTCCGCAGTCGCCCACGCCTCGAGCTCGCCCAGCTTCGCTCGCACGTGCGCCTCAACGTCAGCGAGCGCGGCCGCGGCGGCGCAGCTGCTGCCTCCGGGCGGCGTCAGCTGCGCGCCGAGGGGTGCGCCCGGGGGTGTGGGCGGGCGCAACGCTCCGCTGCCTTGCTGCTGTGGCTGTGCGCCCCGCGGCGGTAGTGGCTGTGGCGTTGCCGTTGCGCCATGCAGCTGGCTGACCTGCGGTCAAGACAGCGCGCTGGGTGTCAGCGTGCATGTTTTTGTGCATGTGTTTGCGCGTGTTTGCGCATGTTTGCGCATGTGCGTGCGTTTGTGCGTGTGTGCATGTGTTCATCCACCATCATCGGAGGGACCTCGCGGATGGATGGATGGACGTGTGTGCCTCTCACCCGCGCCTGAAGCTCGCCATGCAGCGCCTCCAGCTCCTGGCGGCGCGTGTCAAGTTCGGGGTCCCCACTGGCGCTGCCGCCTCCTAGGCTGCTGCCGCTGCTGCACACGCCCTCCCGCGCGCTCCCCTGCACGTCTCTTTCTCCTCTCCCGCCGCCGCCGCTCCCGGGACCGGGCCCCGCGCCTTGTGCGCGCACACCACCCCCTGCCGCCCTCAAGGCAGCGGCACCCCGCGCGCCGCCGCCTCCGCCGCCGCCGCTCCGCAGCTCCCGAATGACAGCCTGCACCTGCGCGAGCACTGCCTCTGCCGACGCGGTGTTGAGCGCCTCGGCGGCCTCCGTCTCGGCCTCTGCGCGGTGGCGAGTGTACGCCACGAATGCCGCCACGCCGCCGCCGCCGCTCCTCGCTGCCGCTCCTCGTTGCCTCTCGGGCGACAGGCTGATGCTGCCGCCTTTGACCACAACCGCTGCGTCCCTGCCGACACCCGGCTGCTGCTGCTGCTGCTGCTGTGTTGGCGCAGCCAGCGGCGATGGCCCCAGCGCGCCGCCGCCAGCGCCCTTGCTGCCGCGCGCGAGCCATGCCGCGAGCGAGTCGTCGCGCGAGCCGCCCCTGCTGCCACTGACCCAGGCCGAGTCCACCCCCTGCTCGAACGCCTCGCCCGCCGACGCCGGCCGAGCGAGCGCTGTGCTGCCGCCACCGCCACTGCCACCGCTCGCGCCAGCGCCTGGCGCGGCCCTTGACGATGCGTGCGCCCACCTCTGCTCCTCCGCCTGCACGCTGCTGCCGCCGCTGCCCGCCCTGCTGCCACCCTTGCTGCCGCTGTCCGGTGCCAGCCGCTCCATAACATTGGAACCTGCCAACGCCAGAGCCACAGCACCACCACCGCCGCTGCCCGGCCGCACCACGCCGGGCCGTGCGGCCGCCCCATGCTGCTGCTGCTGCTGCTGTTGCTGTGGGGCTGCCTGGTACGGCCGCCCAGCAATGCACAGCGCGTGGTCCTGGCTCCACGCGGCCGCGCTTGGGCCAGTCGGCGCCACGGGCACGGCAGGAACCTTGCCGGGCGGCGGCGCCTTAGTGCCCGTGCCTGCTGGTGGCGTCCTTCTCGGAGGACTAGGACTCCGACTAGGACTGCGCCCCGCCGCTGGCGGCACCGCACCCTTTGCGCCACCGCCGCCGCCGCGGACCAACGGTATGCACTTTGGCGCGATTGCCATGCGCCCACGCGCACCCGCGGCACCGTGCTCTGGGCTCGCATCCTCTGACACCAACGCGCAGCTGTCTGATGACGAGGAGGAGGAGGACGGCGGCCGCTGCGCCCGCTGCCGCTGTTGCTGCTGGGGTGGCATCGAGACGCGCACGGCCCCGGATGTCGCCGCCGCTGCGGGCTGCTGCTGCGCGCTGGCGCCGCTCGTGCTTCGGCTGGGACCCGGTGCAGCAGCAGCAGCAGCAGCAGCGCCAGCAGCAGCAGCGACAGCAGCGACCGCCTGGCGCGCCGTTGCCGCTCGGTCGAGGGGGCCACCGCAGCCCCCGCCGCCCTGCTGCTGCCGCAGAGGCTCGCGCACGCGCTCTGATGACGGGCTCGGCCGCGCCAGCATCGTCGCCGTGCCCCAGTCCGACTCACCACCGCCGCTGCCGCCAGTCGGAGACAGGATCGCGCCGGGGCCCGCGCCTGTGGGCTCTACAAACTCCATGCTGTCACCCGCGCTGTCCAGTCGCAGCTTCGCCGGCGACACACCCACGCCCGCGCCCGCCCCAGCAGCAGCGGCAGTGTACGTCGCGTGCGCAGCTGCGGCCGCTGTGGCCGCGGGACTGTCCCCCGGTGGCGAGGCCCACAGCCTCGAGAGCGACGGGTGACGCGCCACGAGGGGCGGGCTTGCCATCGCGTCTGGCCTGTCAGCGCCGCCGTCACCGCCCACCACCAAGTTGCTGCTTCCCACCCCGCCGACGCCGACGCCCGCGCCGCCGCCGTCGTCGAGCAGCAGCAGCTGCCCCAGAAGCACCGTCCGCTGCGCGGCGAGCACGGCGGCCGCGTCGCGCGGTGGCAGGCTCGCTCCCGAGCCGGCGGCGGCGCGGTGGGGCGGTGAGGGCGAGCGCGAGCGGTCCCACCGCTTGCGGCCGCTGCTGTGCGTCTGCTGCGGGGTCCCCGCGGCGGGCGAGTGGCCAGGGGGAGGGCCCAGGGGCGCGGGGGCGCCGGGCGCGAGGGCGTGCTGCTGCTGCTGCTGCCTGTGTGGCCTGTCATCGGCTGCCGGCCATGCAACGCCGCCGCTCGCGGATTGCGACTGCGCAAGCACACGCACACACGCACGCACGCATCGCGTGTGGGAATCCTTAGGGACACAACTGCGTGCCACGCAACCGTCGGTCGAGAGCCATGCCATGCCACGCCACGCATGACGGGGTAATAATGACACACACGCGTGCGAGCACACACAGCGATGTGCAGCTCGCCATGCCACGCCGCACATGACAGGGTCATGATGACACACACGTGCCGGCACAAACAGCGACG
>VFSX01000155.1:92500-97503 GCA_016618255.1 Chlamydomonas sp. UWO 241
GACGCTCGAGGTGCGTGTGTGTGCGTGTGTGTGTGGTTTGTGCGCGCGCGTGTGTGTGCGTTTGTGCGTGTGCGCTCGTTCCTGGTGGTCAGGGGGCGGGACCTCCTGGTCGTGCCGTCGGTGACGCTCGAGGTGCGTGTGTGTGCGTGTGTGTGTGGTTTGTGCGCGCGCATGTGTGTGCGTGTGTGCGTGTGCGCTCGTTCCTGGTGGTCAGGGGGCGAGACCTCCTGGTCGTGCCGTCGGTGACGCTCGAGGTGCGTGTGTGTGCGTGTGTGTGTGGTTTGTGCGCGCGCATGTGTGTGCGTGTGTGCGTGTGCGCTCGTTCCTGGTGGTCAGGGGGCGGGACCTCCTGGTCGTGCCGTCGGTGACACTCGAGGTGCGTGTGTGCGTGTGAGCGCGCGCGCGCGCGTGCATCAACCCCCCGCCCTGCTTCCCATCCCTTCCCATCCTCCCCAACAACGCGCACACACACTCTCACTCTAACTCTCACTCTCCCACTCTCACTCTCACTCTCTCACTCCCACTCTCACTCACAAGTCAACTAAGATTCTCATCCTCACTCCCACTCTCACTCTCACCCTCACCCGCACTCGCACTCTCACGCACGTAGGAGGTGGAGGTCGGCATCATCGAGGTCGTCACGCTGCACGTGATCGTGACAGACGCGCGGCCGCGGCAGGCAACACCCGCCGCCAGCAGCAGCGGCAGCAGCCGCAGCAGCGACGGCGCGGTGGCGGGCACTAGCACGCAGGAGCGGCGCGAGCGCAGCGCCAGCGCCAGCAGCGCCAACAGCGCCGGCAGCGCCGGTGGCGGCGGCGGCGTCGAGTCGACCGGGACGCCGACGATGACGGTGACGGTGCGTGAGTGGCAGGCGCTCAACAAGCAGGTCGAGGTGCTCGTGCGCCTCAACGAGCACCTCACGCAGATCATCTCGGCGCGGCTTGACGACTGTTGAGCGGGGGCCGCGGCAGCGGCAGCGGGGCGGCATGACCCCCCCCCCCCTGGTAACGCCACTACACGCCGACCGGAGGTCACGGCAGCGGCAGCGGGGCGGTATGATCCCCCCCCCCCTCGCTGGGCAACACCAGCACACGCCGAGCGGGGGCCGCGGCAGCGGCAGCGGCAGCGTGGCGGCATGACACCCCTCGCCTGCCTGCTCGCCAACGCCATTACGCCACCACACGACGAACGGGCGCTGCGGCCAGCGGCAGCGGCAGCGTGGCGGCATGACACCCCTCGCCTGCCCCCCCTGGGTAACATCACCACACACTTCGTGGCGCCATAACACGCCCTCCCCCTCGGCAGCGCCACGACGCCACTACACGCCGGAGCGGGGGCCGCAGCGGCGGCAGCGTGGCGCCATGACACGCCCTCGCGCTCGGCAACGCCACGACGCCACCACACGCCGGAGCGAGGGCCGCAGCGGCGGCAGCGTGGCACCATGACACGCTTCCCCCCTCGGCAACGCCATCAGGCTACCACACGCCGGAGCGGGGGCCGCAGCGGCGGCGGCGGCGACGTGGCGGCATGACACACCCTGCTGTGTGACCCCATCTGCAGGGCCCGTTCTGCACAGCGTGTGACGCCCCCCACCTCCACGCCCAGGCGACGTCACCCCCCCCAGATTGCTACAATTGGCAGCGCCGACTGTGGTGTTCCAGAGGTCAGCAACTGATGTCCATCCGTTGGTGGCCCCGGCGACGCCTGATTCCTCCTTTTCATGATGACACTTTGTCCCGGCGCACGTCACCTCGTGTAAACCGACACCGTTTAGACCCCTGAAGCTGCAAGTTGCTTGTGCGTCTCGATTGGAGTGGGTACCAATCCAGCACAGTAGTGTGGTGGTTAAGGGAGAGAGGGGAGAGGAGAGGCTCAAGGGAGAAGCAGGAGCACCGTTTGCCTTCTCGTGCGGCAACACCCAACTGCCCTCTGCTCCGCAGTGTAGGAACTGTGCCCTCCACACTCATTTTTCCACACTGGTGTTACATGGGTGTTACACCTCCGTGTGGTACATTGCGAGTGGAGCTTGAAGACCCGGTTTGAAATGGGGATGCATACTGCAACAAAATCTGCATCCTGACTTAGGGCCCCGCCTCCCTAGATGTGCGGTGGGAGGGAGCTATGGTGGCTGTGGTACTGATGTGTGTGGGGTGTGTGTGGGGTGGGTGGGGGGCTATTTAGGTGTTAGCTAGGTAGGTCTAGTCAATGTTTTAGCAATCGGTCGATCAATCAATCAATCATCAGGAAACTATCCGCACACTGGGCGGCGTGGCGGGGTCTTTCACTTCCTTTCCCCAAGTCACCACTGATCCCCAACCACTCTCTGCTCACCATCGTTCCTCAACCACTCTGCTAAAAAAACGACCCCCTCTACGCTACTGGATGGAGATGCGGCGCTGGGGGCGCGCCGCGCCCGGGAGCAGCTCAGCTCCCTTCCCCGCAAGCGCCAGACCACTAAGCCCCGGCACCGGCCGCCCCCCGTACATTTGTGCCCCGCCGTAAACGCCGCCGTACACGTTGTGCACGCCGCCAGCCACGTGCGGCGCGCGTGCAACCGGTGCCACACCCGCCCCGCCGTACGCGGAGCGCGGGCGAACGCCGCCGTGCACCGCGGACGGCAGCCCGGCGGTCGGCTGCGGGTTGGCGGGCCTCGCGCGGCCGGCAGACGGCGGGCGACCCGCGGCCGGCTGCTCGTTCCCGCCGGCGCTGATTCGTTCGAAGCGCGACGCGCTGCGCGGGCGCTGCTCCCGCTCCCGCGGCTGCTGCTGCTGCAGCTGGTCGCGCGAGGGCACCGCGTCCCGGGGGGAGGGGGGCGCAGCGGACGAGCTGCGCACGATCGGCTTGGCCGCGCCGGACGACGCCGATGACGACGACGAGGGCGGCGGCGCCCCGGGCAGCGGGCGGTGCTCGTACGAGGGCGGCGGCAGCAGCCTGGGCAGGTTGCGGATGTCGCGCGGCACAATGATGGTGTCTGCGATGGGCGCGTGCGTGCGTGAGCATGGGTGCCATTGTTGCTGCATGCAGCGCGCCTAGGGCGGCCCTCATGGAATGCTGAGTGGCACTGCTAAGGCACCGACAACAGAGCTGCCCCCCCCTTCTCCACGCCTCTCCCCCTTCCCCCTGCCCCTCCCTTTTCTTCCTCCATCTGCACCCCTCCTTCTCCCCCTGCCACACCCTGCCTCCTTTCTCCCATGCCTCCTTTCCCACACTGCCGCCCTGTGCACCTCCCTCTCCTCCCCCACCCCCGTGACCCTTCTTCTCCTTCTGCCCCACCCCGTGCCCCCTCCCCGTCGTTTTACCTGCGAGCGCGCTGCAGCCGCTGTGCTGCGACTGCATGCCCTCGGACATGGAGCGCGCCAGTGGGTGCGCGTGCGCCGGCAACACACGCAGCCACTGCGGGTGAGGGAGAGGGGGGATGTGTAAAGATAGTTGCCACTGTGGATGAGGGAGAGGGGGGAATGTGTGTGAAGATAGCAGCCACTGCGGATGAGGGAGAGGGGGGATGTGTGTGAAGATAGCTGCCATTGTGGATGAGGGAGAGGGGGGATGTGTGTGAAGATAGCAGCCACTGTGGATGAGGAAGAGGGGGGATGTGTGTGAAGATAGCAGCCACTGCGGATGAGGGAGAGGGGGGATGTGTGTGAAGATAGCAGCCACTGTGGATGAGGGAGAGGGGGGATGTGTGTGAAGATAGCAGCCACTGCGGATGAGGGAGAGGGGGGATGTGTGTGAAGATAGCAGCCACTGCGGATGAGGGAGAGGGGGGATGTGTGTGAAGATAGCAGCCACTGTGGATGAGGGAGAGGGATGTGTGTGAAGATGAGGGAGAGGGGGGATGTGTGTGAAGATAGCAGCCACTGTGGATGAGGGAGAGGGGGGATGTGTGTGAAGATAGCAGCATGTGGATGAGGAGAGGGGGGATGTGTGTGAAGATAGCAGCCACTGCGGATGGGAGAGGGGGGATGTGTGTGAAGAAGCAGCCACTGGTGGATGAGGGAGAGGGGATGTGTGTGAAGATAGGCAGCCACTGCGGATGAGGGAGGGGGGATGTGTGTGATAGATGCGCCCACTGTGGATGAGGGAAGAGGGGGGATGTGTGTGAGATAGCAGCCACTGTGGATGTGTTAGGATGAGAGGGGGGATGTGTGTGAAGATAGCAGCCACTGCGGATGAGGAGAGGGGGGATGTGTGTGAAGATAGCAGCCACTGTGGATGAGGGAGAGGGGGGATGTGTGAAGATAGCAGCCACTGTGGATGAGGGAGAGGGGGGATGTGTGTGAAGATAGCAGCCACTGTGGATGAGGGAGAGGGGGGATGTGTGTGAAGATAGCAGCCACTGTGGATGAGGGAGAGGAGGGATGTGTGTGAAGATAGCAGCCACTGGTGGATGAGGGAGAGGGGGGAGTGTGTGTGAATGAAGGCAGTCCAGCTGTGGATGAGGGGAGGGGGGATGTGGTGTGAAGATTACAGCCACTGTGGGATGAGGGAGTGGGGATGTGGTGAAGATAGCATGCTCACGTGGATGAGGGAGAGGGGGGATGTGTGGGAAGATAGCAGCCACTGTGGATGAGGGAGAGGGGGGATGTGTGTGAAGATAGCAGCCACTGTGGATGAGGGAGAGGGGGGATGTGTGTGAAGATAGCAGCCACTGCGGATGAGGGAGAGGGGGGATGTGTGTGAAGATAGCAGACACTGCGGATGAGGGAGAGGGGGGATGTGTGTGAAGATAGCAGCCACTGTGGATGAGGGAGAGGGGGGATGTGTGTGAAGATAGCAGCCACTGTGGATGAGGGAGAGGGGGGATGTGTGTGAAGAGAGCAGCCACTGCGGATGAGGGAGAGGGGGGATGTGTGTGAAGATAGCAGCCACTGTGGATGAGGGAGAGGGGGGATGTGTGTGAAGATAGCAGCCACTGTGGATGAGGGAGAGGGGGGATGTGTGTGAAGATAGCAGCCACTGTGGATGAGGGAGAGGGGGGATGTGTGTGAAGATAGCAGCCACTG
>VFSX01000155.1:97853-102853 GCA_016618255.1 Chlamydomonas sp. UWO 241
GGATGAGGGAGATGGGGGATGTGTGTGAAGATAGCAGCCACTGCGGATGAGGGAGAGGGGGGATGTGTGTGAAGATAGCAGCCACTGTGGATGAGGGAGAGGGGGGATGTGTGTGAAGATAGCAGCAACTGCGGATGAGGGAGAGGGGGGATGTGTGTGAAGATAGCAGCCACTGTGGATGAGGGAGAGGGGGGATGTGTGTGAAGATAGCAGCCACTGCGGATGAGGGAGAGGGGGGATGTGTGTGAAGATAGCAGCCACTGCGGATGAGGGAGAGGGGGGATGTGTGTGAAGATAGCAGCCACTGTGGATGCAGGGAGAGTGGGGATGTTTGTGAAGGATAGCAGCCACTGCGGGATGAGGGAGAGGGTGAGTTTGAAGATAGCAAGCACGCGGAGAGGAGAGCGAGGCCGGGCAAAAATGTGTGTGAACATAAGCAGCTATGCCACGGTATGAGTGAGAGGGGGGATGTGTGTTGTGAAGATTAGCAGCCACTGCGGGTAATTGAGGATATGGGCGGATGTGTGTGAAGATAGCAGCCACTGCGGATGAGGGAGAGGGGGGATGTGTGTGAAGATAGCTGCCATTGTGGATGAGGGAGAGGGGGGATGTGTGTGAAGATAGCAGCCACTGTGGATGAGGGAGAGGGGGGATGTGTGTGAAGATAGCAGCCACTGTGGATGAGGGAGAGGGGGTATGTGTGTGAAGATAGTGTGTGAAGATAGCAGCCACTGCGGATGAGGGAGAGGGGGGATGTGTGTGAAGATAGCAGCCACTGTGGATGAGGGAGAGGGGGGATGTGTGTGAAGATAGCAGCCACTGCGGATGAGGGAGAGGGGGGATGTGTGTGAAGATAGCAGCCACTGTGGATGAGGGAGAGGGGGGATGTGTGTGAAGATAGCAGCCACTGCGGATGAGGGAGAGGGGGGATGTGTGTGAAGATAGCAGCCACTGTGGATGAGGGAGAGGGGGGATGTGTGTGAAGATAGCAGCCACTGTGGATGAGGGAGAGGGGGGATGTGTGTGAAGATAGCAGCCACTGCGGATGAGGGAGAGGGGGCAATGTGTGTGAAGATGGCTCACTCTCTCATGAAGATGTGTGAAGATGTGTGAAGATAGCTCACTTTCTTTCCCTCTTTCTCTTCCCTCCCCCTCCCTCTGCCCCAAGCCCCTTGCTCACTCACACAGGGCATGCATTCACGCATGCTGATGCCGAGATGGCTGCCAGAGTGTACAATGTTAGTGATACAGGCATCGCCGGTACGGTGCGGCTCACGCGGCTGTAACACATGAGATGCGTGGATGATGGATGGATAAGAGCAAGAAGAGAGAGAGCTAGGGAGAGAGCGAGAGAGTGTGCGAGTGAGAGAGTGAGGAAGACAGAGGGAGAGAGCGAGGGAGAGAGTGAGGGAGACAGAAGGAGAGCGAGGGAGACAGAGAGTGAGAGAGGGGGAGAGAGAAAGAGAGTGAGTGTGACTCGCCCACCCGCCCACCTTGGACGCCGCGGTCGACTTGAGGATGGCCTCTGGCGATGGGCGGCGCCGCGGCTCAACGTTGAGCAGGCTGTGGCAGAGCGAGATGAGCTCGGGCGAGTAGCGGCCCTGGGGCACGGGGGAGTACTGGCCGCGCGCGACCTTTGCCTTGAGGTCCGCCAAGCTGCGGCCCTCAACGGGCACACTGGTGGAGGGGGGGCGAGAATGGGGGGGGGGGGGTCACGGTCCGAGTAGTGGGTAGATGGGGTGGGTGGCCTACCTCTCGAGGTGGGGGTAAAGCACGCGTGCGTTTGTGCAACACGCTCTTTCAAGAAGCGGAGCCAGTCAGGAGCTGTTGTGTTTGGATTGACTGCCTGGATTGTATCGCTCGTCCGCACCCTTCAGCTTCACCACGCCACCGCTACGTGATGGCGCTTGAGGCGTGCCACAAAATGCCCCCCCCCCCTCCTACGGTGCCTATTCTAGGAGGGGGGGGGGATATGTCACATCCTGACAAGTGTAGTAGTCCTGACGGCGCCCAGACCACGTATTGCTATCTGTAACACAGTACTGCGTCTATCGACCCAGAGTACTACATTGGTCCGCCCGCCCACGCACTCACCGGAAAGTCATCATTTCATACAGCACGCAGCCGAGCGACCAAAGGTCGGAGGAGTAGCTGTACAGCTTGCCGGTCCACACCTTCAACGGCCAGGTTTGGGAGGGTTTGTGTGTGTGTGTGTGTATGTGTGTGTGAGCATGTTAACATTGCAAGGCCGTCCCCATTTGTGTTTGTGTCTAGCCCGCTCGTCGCACCAATTCCACACCCCACTTCCCCACTTCGACAACTCCACACCTCGGGCGCCATGTACACCGGCGTCCCGATCTGCGTCTTTGCAAAGTCGATAGTATCCTTGGTTTGAGGGGGTCACGTCCACACACACACACACACACCTCGGGCGCCATGTACACAGGCGTCCCGATCTGCGTCTTCGCAAAGTCAATGCGGTTGAGCGCCTTTGCGACACCCAGGTCGCCGATCTTGAGCACGTCGTTCTGGCACAGGAAGATGTTGGCCGGCTTGATGTCGCGGTGGATGATGTTGTTCGCGTGCAGGGCAGAGAGGCCCCTGGAGGGGGGGGGCAAGCAAGTGAGCGTGGGCAGGGACAGAGAGGTCGACACCGGTCTGGTGCACAGCACGGCACGCCTGCGGTGGATCACGTGTTCGCGTGCAGGGCAGAGAAGCCCCGGGGGTGGGGGGGGGCAAGCAAGTGAACGTGGGCAGGGACAGAGAGGTCGACACCGGTCTGGTGCACAGCACAGCACGCCTGCGGTGGATCATGTTCGCGAGCAGGGCAGGGAGGTCCCGGGAGGGGAGGGGGGGGGGCAGGTTTTAGCAGCAGCGTGGGCAGGCCTTAAAGCTCTCCTTTTTGCTCTGGGGCTACACGTTGGCAGGCAGCCGGCTGGTGGCTACCGCCCAGTTTTAGGGCCAGTTTTTTTAGGGCCAGAACTGGACTTGGGTCTAGGCGGTGGTACTAGGACAAAAAGGTAGTCTTCGCCGATGTTGCTGTTTATATTATTGTGGGCAGGCAGCGCACAGAGCGGTTAGCGTCGGTCTGGTGCACAGCACGGACAACGCCTGCGGTCTGGTGCAGCACAGCAGAAACAAACCCGCTCGCCTGCCTGCTGCTCTTTCCCCCACAACCCCACACCGCCGTCGCCCGATCCCACTCACTGGCACAGCTGCAGGAAGATGCGCCAGATGGCCTCCTCGGGGAATGGCGCGTTGAGGCGCAGGCCCTTGGACACATAGTACTTGAGGTCACCAAACGGCGCGTACTCCATGACCACGCACAGCTTGTTGCCGTTGAGGAACGCCTCGTGGTAGCGGATCTGTGCGCAGCAGCGGAGGGAGGGAAGGTGGTTTGTTTCCTTGCTGCATGGCGATGCAGCTGTGCAGCTGTGCCATCCGCGGCGTGCTGTGGCTGTGCGCCTCGCACAGTGAGAGAGGCGAGCCAGGGGCGGCTGTGTGTTGTTACCAGCTGCTCCTGCTTCTCCTGCTGCTGTTTCTGCTGCTGTGCCAGTGTGACTGCGTGCTTTTTGCGCACGCAACAGCCACCTGCTGCATGCCGCCAACTTCCATGCGCACCTGCTGCCTAGGGGAGTCACCTCGACACGACACGGCCCCCCTCAGGCGCTGGGCATGCGCTGCCACTCACCACGCTCGGGTGGCTGATCGACACAAGGAGGCGGACCTCGTTCACCGCGTCCATGCGCTCCGCTTGGCTCATGGCCCCCAGCTCGGTCTCCTTCAGCGCGTAGAACTGGCCATCCGTCTCACGCTGCACCTTGTACACCTTGCCATAGGAGCCCTTGCCCAGAAGCTTGTGCACCTGTGCGTCGCACGCGCGTGCGGGGCGCCTCGAGGCGTTAGGCGGAGTAGCCGATGGCGCTCGCATGCGTGCATGCTCCCCCCGCGCCCCTCCCTTCTTCCCCCCCTCCCCCCCCCCGCACGACCACGCGCATGGCATGTGCATGTGCTGCTGTGCGACGCGCTGGTCTGCATGCGCCCTCATCCCTCGCCGCGCGCGGTCGCACTGCATGGGCAAGGTCGTCGTCGCTGCACTCTGCGATGCACTGCGTTGCACTGCGTTACACACTGAGCTACTTGATGCACTCGCCTTGAAGTTCTGAACCCGAGGCAGCGCGTCTGTAGAAGGAGGAGGAGGCATACTGCTGCTGCTGAAGGTAGGTCTCAACTGGTGAGTGGGTCTCGACACCAAGGTGACACGCCGCGTTGGGGGGAGGGGGCACGCCTGAGTGGGTCTCGGACTGGCGAGTGGGTCGCGGGGGTTGGGCCGACACGCCGCGACCCTAGTAGCGTTGAGTCCACACTTTCGGCGACAGCTTGCCTAGGTTTGAACCCGAGGCTCTCCGTCTCACACGGCAACCAGACAACATCCGCGCGGACTCAGGATCCCCACTTGTGGAACAGAACCCCTTCACTTCAGACAGCATATACCTACAAACACCCCCTTCAAATGGCGGGTGGGCGGGGTCGCGCCCGCCCAGCACCTGCTCGCCACCCCCAACTGCATGAAGCACTGCAGGTCACGACCTGTAGTAGGAAAGGCAGTGATCACTGCCTTTCCACAACTTGTGGGAGAAGGTCGGGCAGCCAGGCTGCCTGCTGACCCCCCCTCCAAGCAGGCAGCTGGATCTGATTGCCGCCTGCTTGGAGGGTCTGATCGGACCGCGGTGGCCAACTGCCAACCATCAACCGATTGGCTGCAATTGTCAAACTGAGATCCATGGTGACAACCGTGCTTTGCATTTACACCCGGTGCACAATTGGGGCTTCAGACCTGCATCCCCCCCTCCCCACCCACCCACCCACCCTACCCACCCCACAGACACACGCACACGCACACACGCACACACGCACCCAACCACGGGGGGCCCCTGCACCCAACACGCACACACGCACACACACATAACGCCGGGCCGTCTCCTACCCCCAGGCTCCCC
>VFSX01000155.1:107853-147853 GCA_016618255.1 Chlamydomonas sp. UWO 241
TCAATGATGACCAGAAACAGCCTATCTAGGTCTGCCGTGCAGAGTTGTCTGTAGCGACGTCTCTCTCTCTCTCTCTGTGTGTGTGACCACACGGTCAGCTGCTCAATGCGCGTTGGGATGAACTCAGTCGCAATCTGCTGGTACCTGCTCATGCGTGTGTATGTGTGCATGCGTGTGTGTGTGCGCGTGAGCGTGTGTGTGTGCGCCCCCCCTCCCTCCCTCCACTCTCCCCTCCCTCCCCTCCCTCACAGCCCTCTCGACACCCACTCTATGTCGACCCTGATCCCATATCACGGCGTCGTCATCAGCTGAGCCCCAAACCCTAAACCCTGAACCCTGAACCCCCAAGCGCTCAACCTTCAACCCTAAACCGATGACCCTAGAACCCCCAAATCTGCTGATGCCTGCACGTGCACGTGCATGTGTGCGTGCATGTGTGTGTGTGCGTTCCCGTCCCTCCCTGCCTCCCTCCCTTCTTGGCAGCGCTCTTTCAACACCCACCCAAGGTCGAACCTGGTCCCACATCACGGCGTTGTCATCAGCTGGACCCCTATCCCTTGACCCTTAACCCTGAGCCCTAAATGCTCAACCCTTAACCCAAATGAACCCCGAACCCTGAACCCTGAACCCTAAACGCTCAGCCGGTCACCCTGAGCCGTTAACCATTGAACCCCCAAATCCCTAAAACCTCAAACTCGAACACCCACCCGAGGACCACCCTGATGCCAGAGGCCCACATCATGGCGACGTCATAAGCTGAACCCCAAACCCTCAACCCTTAACCCTGAACCCTAAACGCTCGACCCTGAACCCTTATGAACCCCAAACCCTGAACCCTCAACCCTTAACGTTCAACCCTCAACCCGTATGAGCCTCAACCCCAAACCCTCAACCCTGAACCCTAAACGCTCAACCCTTGATCCTAATGAACCCCAAACCCTAAACCTTGAACCCGACACTCGCAACCCTTAACCCTTATTAACCCCAAACCCTCAACCCTCAACCCTAAATCCTAAACGCACAACCCTTAACCCTAATGCACCCCAAACCCTGAACCCTGAACCCTAAACGCTCAACCCTAATGAACCCCGAATCCTGAACCCTGAACCCGAAACGCTCAACGCTCAACCCTTACCCGTAATTAACCCCAAACCTTGAACCTTGAAACCTTAACGCTCATACTTCAACCCTAGTGCACCCCAAACCCTGAACCCTGAACGCTCAACCCTTAACCCTAAACCGTTAGCCTTCGAACCCCCAAATCCCTTAAACCTCAAACTCGAACACCCACGCGAGGTCCACCCTGATGCCAGAGGACCACAGCACAGCGTCGTCTTCAGCTCAACCCTACACCCTGACCCCTAACCCCTAAAACCTTAACCCCGCAACCCTCTAAACCCTAAAACCCCTACAACCGTTTCCCCACAACACCCATGAGGTCCACCCGGATGCCAGAGGCCCACAGCACAGCATTGTCTTCAGATCAACCCTCAACCCTTACCCCTGAACCCTAAACCCTTGACCCGCAACCCATATCCCCGATAAGCGTTTCCCCTCAAGACCAACCCGAGGGTCGGCCCTGATGCCAGAGGCCCACAGCATGGCGTCATCTTCAGCTCAACCCCCAGCCCTGACCCCTAAAACCTTTTAACCCGCAACCCTCTAAAACCTAAACCCCAATAACCATTTCCCCTCGACACCCAGCTGACGTCCACCCGGATGGCAGAGGCCCACAGCACGGCGTTGTCATCAGCTGAACCCCAAACCCCCAACACTGAAACCTGAAACCTAAACGCTGAACTGTCAACCCTAATTAACCCCAAACCCTGAACCTTGAACTTCTGGACCCTAAACGCTCAACCCTGAACCCTAAACCGTAAATCCTCGAACCCCACAATTTCTAAAACGTCAAACTCGGACACTCACCCGAGGTCCACCCGGATGCCAGATGCCCACAGCACGGCGTCGTCTTCAGCGAGCGCCTGGTGGGAGGGGTGAGATGGGTTGGAGGGGTTGGAGGGAGGGGCGCCACAAGGTCAGGAGGGTTTAGTACCTTAGGCTCACCTTAACGGCATGCAGCGCAGCGCAGCGCAGCACAGCACAGCACAGCGCAGCGCAGCACAGCGTGAGCCAAAAAACACCATACCACACATCACACACACAGCACTCAGCACACGCTGCACACCACAGCACACCACAGCACACCACAGCACACCACACAAGACAGCAGCACACCATACCACACCACACCACACCGCATCACACCACACCACACCACACCACACCGCACCACACCGCACACGCCGCACACCCCAGTAAAGCACAGCACAGCACAGCACAGCACCAGCGGTCACCTTGATGGACGCGTGCATCTTCTCCGCCATCTTTGCCACAACGCCGCTCACAAACAGGTCGTCCACCAGGCTGCGTGAGCGTGTGTGGGTGCGTGTGTGTGCATCTTCTCCGTCTGCCTCTCTCTCCCAACAAACTAACCTCCTCAGCCTCCGCATGAACATCTCCCTGCTTGTCCCCACATCCAGCATCATTCAGATGGTTGATGTGTGTGCGCATGCCCCCTTCCCTCCCTTCCACTCCCAGCTCTCTCTCTCTTCTCTCTTTGCTCTCAAGTCTCCCCACCCTCTCCCCCCCAAAACGTACCTCCTCAGCCTCTGCATGTACATCTCCCTGCTCGCCCTACATCCAACACCGCATGCACACTGGCGCCCCCCCCCTCTCTCTCTCTCTCTCTCTCTCTCTCTCTCTCTCTCTCTCTCTCTCTCTTTCCCTCTTCCTCTCTCTTCTCCCCCCTCTCCATTTGCATACCTCCGCAGTTGCTGCATGCACATCTCCCTGCTCGCCCCCACGGTCCAGCACCGTATCAGTAAGGTGGCTGTGCGTGCGCATGCACACGTGCCCTTCCCTCCCTTCGCCTCCCATCTCTCTCTCTCCTCCCTCTGCCTCTCTTTCCCTCCCGCTTCTTTCTCTGTGGCTCTCGCTTCTCCTCCTCTCTCCCGCCACGCACCTCCTCAGCCTCCACATGTACAAATCTCCCTGCTTGCCCCCATGTAAAGCACCGCATGCGCACGCCCCTTACCCCCCCCCCCCCTCGATCTCCCTCTCAAGAGGGGGCTCTCTCCTCTTTCCCTCTCTCTCTCCCTCTTCCTCTCCCCAACTTCTCTTGCTCTGCCTCCCACCCTCCTCCCTAAACAAACTTACGTCCACAGCCGCCGCATGTACATCTCCGTGCTCGCCCCCACATCCAACACCGCATGCACACGCCCCCTACCTTCCCCCCTCTCTCCCTCTCTCTCTCCCTCTCATTCCCTCTTCCTCTCCCCAACATCTCCTGCTCTGCCTCTCCCCCCCCTCCCTAAACAAACCAACGTCCCCAGCCGCCACACGTACATCTCCCTCCTCATCCTACACCGCATGCACGCGCCCCCTACCTTCCCCCCCTCTCTCTCCCTCTCTCTCCCTCTCTCTCCCTCACTCCCTCTTCCTCTCCCCAACATCTCTCGCTCTGCCTCTCTCCCCCCACTCCCTAAACGAACTCACGTCCTCAGCCGCCGCATGTACATCTCCCTGCTCGCCTCCACATCCAGAATTGCGTCGGTCAAATGGTTGTAGGTGCCAGGGACGCCAGCGATGCTCGCGCCGGTTGAGTTGTTGAAGTCAGGGTTGTCCCAGCCCCTGTGTGTGTGAGGGGGGAGGGGGAAACCCTGTAAAATCCATCATCATCAGCATTGTGTGAGGAGAGAGAGTAGTGTTACACATCCACTGTTGGCGGTCACAATCAGTTCCAAAGTTCCAGCGGGACTATCAGACAGCAGGCACAAGGCCCACCAAAAGGTCAAGCTACAAAAGTAGCCCACAGTAGCGCCACCCACACTAGGTGGTGGGCGCCAAGCAAGCAGCACCGCAAGCCAGGCACCACACTTATTGTGTGAGGAGGTTCCTATAGGTATGGGCGGTGCATGCGGCTCACACGTATATAACCACAACCACAAGTGATATAGGGGGGCACGGGGTAAAAGATCCCCGGGGTTAAAAATCCTTCCTTATCAGTTCCTCTGTCCTATGCGCTGCTAGGGGCTGTCGCCTCACCCCCCCTCCGATGGGGACATGGTTCATACCAGACCGCCAGAAGTGGATTGTAAAACTCTCATCTTCATACATATATGAAGGCCTCCAGAAGTGGGGGGGGGGCGAGGGGGGGACTACTGTGGGTTATGGAGCAGCTGGTGTTTGGGTGCTGCAACAGGGCATCAGCCCACCACCTCCATGCAACAGTGAGGGATGTCCGTGGCGTCGCGAGTCGAGCCTCCGGCCAACCCGCAATCGAGCGAAATGTGAACTAGACATTACTTCGACCTTTTTCTGCCTTTGCGACGTGCGTCGGCTGCTGCCGCGATGCACACGCGATGCTGACGTAGGGCTCACCATTGAGGCATCGGACCCCCATCGATCCCCAAATCGACTCCTGCAGGGGCAGCAAGGCCCCCCCAGGGCCCCCACTTGGCTTACTACAGTTACATGGCATTCCAGCTAAGATGATGAGTTCGTTACAATCCACTGCTGGCGGTCACACGTGCGGTTCCAAAGCTCCAGTGGGACTTAGATGAAGCAGTCCTGAAGACCTGCCAACAGAAAAAGGGGGGGTGCCCCACGGCAACGCCATCCACACACGGCGGCGGGCGCCAAGCAAGCAGCACCACAGTGCAGGCTCCACACTCAACCCCTCCAGTGGATGAAGGGCGGGCCCAAGGTATAAAACCATAAAGGGACCAAAAAAAGCCCACCCTCAAAACACTGGAAGCGGAGCAGGTGCGCACACCCACCACAGCACTCTACCCAGCAGCCACAACTCATCCCGCCAGCGCACGCGTGCGGCGCTACCTCCCCTCACATAACTCGTCCCCTCAGGGATCTAGGACGCCTTGTTCAGAATGAGCTTGCCGTCCACCACTCCAACATAGGGGTGGGTCGGGCCCACCACACCCGCCCAACCTCGCGGCATCACGCCGCCCTCAGCAAAGGACGCCAGCGCGTTCCAAAGGTCCATCGTCGCCAGCGCCCCCGCCCGCTCAACCGACACCGTGCGATCAGGGGGCAGCACACCATCACGCGGACGCGTGATGCGCCACAGGTGGCGGCATCCGCACTCCATAGCGTCCACCACGAGCGCTGCCACCACAGCCCACACACCAGCACGCACCCCAGCGGGAGGCTGCAGCAGCCACACCTGGCAGCACGTGATGACCGGCGTAGGAGCAGGGAGGGCAGCAGCAACCGCCACCACCACCGCCTCCGCCACCGCGCATCCCCAGAAGCAGTGCGCACGCCACGCCGTCGCCGGCGGCCCGTCCTCCTCACGGCACCGCCACCCGCACGGGCACTCGGGCACTCCAAGCGCAGCCTGCTTGTGAAAGCCACTCACCCACAGCCGCCAGATGGGCTCCTTGCAGGCGCTGAGGAGCGGCAGCCGCCACAGCCCTGGCACCGCCGCCTCCAGGGTGCGCAGCCCCGCGCAGACCTGAGCGTCGGTTGCACGGGGGCCTCCGCGCATCCCGCAGTCAAGCGCCAGAGCCGCCTCCACCGTGGCTGCCCGCCGCACTCGCCGCTCGTCCACAACCGCCCGCAGTTGAAGCGCCACCGCTAGCTTGCACGTCAGCTGCCCGACCACGCCCGGGCCGTGCGCAAACCCAACCCACTGGGGCTCGTCCGCGGCCCCGCCCCCCGCAGGCAGGGGAGCATGTTTGGCAGTTGCGGATCGGAGGCCAGGCCGCCCACGCTGCCATCCAGCCGGCGTGATGACACTCGGCAGCTGCCACCCGACCAGCCGCAGGATCTCCACCACAGCAGCGCGCTCGCCCGCGCGAGGGAGGGGCTGAAAGCGACGGAGCGGCCGGAGCAGAGTGAGGGCAGCTCCACCAGCTGCCGCCTCGACCCAGGCTGAGGGCACTGCCGCGAGCGCGACCGCCACTGCCGTGAACAGGGGGTCGAGCGTGCGCTGCACGCACAGCAGATCTGGCCCATCCCCCAGCACTGGCGGCGGCACCCCTGGGAAAAGGGCGCGGCACAGGACTGCCCTCCAGACACTGCCCCCGTCGTAGGCGCCGCACGCCAGAGCTGCGCAAAACTGCCCCAGCACGAGCGGCGCGCATTCCGGATCCGCGGCAGCGTACACCGCCAGGCATGCGTGGTCGACCGTGCGTGTGCTGCGCACCATGTCGACAGCAGCGAGCCACGCCCACAGCGCACACAGGTCTGTGACCGTCCGCATGCCGGGGAGGGCGTCGCGCACGCGGGCGAGGCCGTCCACCCGCCAGCAGGTCGCACCGGTCGAGCTGAAGAGCGCATGCCCTGCCGCATCCCCAGTGGGCTCCCGCCACTGTACCGTCCGCTGCGCAGCCGGCAGCTCCAGCTGGAGGAGGGGATTTGCCCAGAGCGGCGCCTCCGCCCCCCACAGCTCAGCTGTTTGCACGCGTCCCAGGATGCGCGCCACTGGCCCCAGGGCCTGCACCCCATTGAGCATGCGCCGCATCGGCCCAGCCAGCAGCGCCGCGCTCACAGCCGGTTCTACGCACTCACCAACGAGGCCGCTTGGCAGAGTGCCTGGCCCAGGCGCGAGGCCCGCCATAAGCACAAAAAGGCTCGGGTGGGCCCCCGGGCAGAGGCGGTGCACCGCCTCCACCATGAGCGGCTCCCATGCCGGCTGAGCCGGGGGCGCGGGCTGCTGTTCCGGCTGTGCCCCCCTGCCACCTCCGTCGCCCCCGCTGCCGCCACCTCCGCCGCCGTCGCCGCCACCAGCCTCGCCACCATCGCCGGCCCGTGGGGCCGACAGCAGGAGATGGGGGGCGCCAGCCGCCCACGCCCCAAACAGGCACGCGAGGTGGACGGCCCACTGCGCGTGCACAATCTCCCGCCACGCCGGCGCCCCAAAACCACCGTGCGCCGGCCGCCCCAGAAGCATCGCAGCGAGCGCGCCTGGCACCGAAGAGGCCCACCGCGGCAGCGCTGCCGGTGGGTCCGGCCCCACGCTCCTGTCCACCAGAGTAGCCGTCCACCGGGAGAGCAGCCTCTCTGCCTCCGGAGTCATGCCACAGTGCACCGCCCGGAACAGGATGCGGGAGACCCCGTACGTCGCCGCCGCGTGCCCCCTGCCAAAGACAGACATTGGGAAGCGCGCGAGCTTGGTGTACGCGGCCGCAAGCCTCTCACGGCACACCCCGGTGACGGCCTCCGGGGGCGGCAGGCCGGCAGAAACGGGCACGCCCAGCGACACGCCCGCGTCCAGCACGCGCAGCCCAGCCACCTCTGCACCCGCCAGCAAGCCCTCCCCCGCCGAACCCAGGGGCAGGATGCCGCACTTGCCGAGGTTTAGGACGAGGCCCGTCGCTCGGCCAAACACCGCCATCGCCTCCACCAGCGCAGCGACGGCAGCCGGCGCACACGACCGGAGGAGGGGCATGCAGTCGTCAGCGTACTGGGGGCAGGTCACTCTGCAGCCAGGCACGACCTCGACCCCCACCGCCGGGCAGGTGCGCAGGAAGCACGCGAGCGCATGCCCCAGGAACAGGAAGAGGGCTGGCGCAGCGGGGCAGCCCTGGCGCACGCCCGCCGCATACCGGCGCGGCTCAGAGATGAACCCGTTGACCTCGGCCGACGCGTACGTGTGCGTGAGGATGGTGCGGGTCCATGCCAGCACACCATCACCGACGCCCACCGCCTCCATGACCGCAAGGAGGCAGCCACGGTCGATGGTGTCGTACGCCTTGCGGAAGTCGAGCAGCGCCAGCGCTACACCCGTCGGCAGCACGCCCTCTGCCGCGTTGGCAGCTAACAGGCCAGGCAGCATCTGCGTGAGGCAGATATTGTCCGAGATGCAAGACAACACTAGTCCTAGTGCCACCGCCCTGTGAAGGACGATAGCCACCAGCCGGTTACCTGCCGTCTAGACTACCGCTCCCGCCGGCTAGTTTAGACCCAAACAAGTCCCTGAGGGACATGTCTGGCAAGGAGCGTGTAGGAAAGGACCGTCCTCCTCCTGGCCTTTGAGGCCAACCACGCCGGCTGTGCCGACTGGCGGCGCTGAAGCAGAAAAGTCCCCGCCTGGCATGGTGCATGGTTGTCCAACTCCATGCATGGGGCTCTGCCTGCGCCCCATGCGTCATGCATGGCCAGGTCCCACCCTCCAGGGGGGCCTGGGCAAACAGAGTCGTCATGGCAGGCTGCCTGAAGACCAATGCCGACGCCAGTCACCGGCAGACGAGTGCCCCCGAGGGTGAGCGCGGTGACAAACGCTGCGATGGTGAAGCGGATAAACTCTGTTGTTGCCTCGGCGGTCACCACCGCTGAAGCCCTGATGGTAGCTCGCCCCCACGAGCAGCCATCTTGACCGATGTCCAGCATGCATTGACGGGCGCCAGCTCCTCCGCTCGTCGATCAACTCGTCGAGATCGGTGCCGCATGGCGTCCTGCATGGGAGGAGGATAAGGGCCGTCTCCCAGCACGGGTCGCGGCAGCGCCGCGGCTACTCGCCAAGCCATGACAGCGCCGGGCAAGCCGCTCCTATAGTTTCCACCGAGGGACAGTCTAGCAGGAGCCAGGCCAGTCGTATTTTATCCCGCTCGTCAGCTTGGCTTACACATTCACTATATTGTAGTGAAGCTGGCCCACAGCCGCTGTACCAGTAGAGGGTCCCAAAACCATGGCCTGTCGCATGTACATGGTGTTGTTGCATGGCGCCGCCCACGCGTGCATGGACGCATGCACACCATGCACCCCTGAAGCTGCCCAAGGGCACCTGGCGATCCCCGGCTTGGCCCAGGCACGTCCAAGGTATGTAGCAATAATACCAAGGCCAAGAAATACCAGGCCCAGGCCAGCAGCAGCTCCACTGGCACTGGATCTGGCTAGTTTTTTTTTACCCCGGAGGCCGTTTTGGGCCGAGGCAGCAGCAAGCGCCTTACTTGTACAGTACAGCCCCCTAACGCTCTGATAGATGATGGGTGGATGTGTGTGAAGTGTTCTGGGGCTTAGGTCTAAGGATCGGTTGGTACAGGGTTCAGAGCCATGAGACCCTTGAAAAGAACCTTTTGAGACCCTATTGTTAGTCCTGGGGGGCGACTTAAAATAGTACACTGTACTAAAAATAGTACAGGACTTTGTGGGAGCCACTGTTGGCAGCTACAGTGTGCCCCTGGGCCCCCCCTTGAAAAGTATGTTGGGTTTACACCTCCATCTCGACCTCCACAGACGGGCAAGACGGTACTCCCAGCTCGGCCCCCCTTGAACACCGTCGCAAGGGAACATTTCCGGGCCGCGGGGCTGAATCCTGAGCCCCAAGCGCTCAGCCCTTAACCCTAATGAACCTCAAACCCCGAACCCAGAAGATGCATGCGTGTTTGATAGGTACTGAGAAGGTCACATCCGTACCACACCCTACTACACTCCGAACCCTAAAAACCCTACTTAACTGCTACTGTAACCTATTAGCCAACCCACATATGCAAGTATTCGACTCATTTTGAGTCAAAACCCGGGTTTTGGTCGACTTCACATATGGTATCCGGGGATGCATCATGCATCATGCATCTATCCGGGGATGCATCATGCATCTAAATGAAAAACTGAACACACAAACAAAAAGTCCCTGTTCAGCACAAAACACCTCCACCCCAACCAAAGCGGCAGGATCGCACCTGGGGGTAGGGTGTACGAGCGCCTTGTTCTTTAGCAGTGCGTGTCGCCCCAGCACCTACACCGTTTAGCCCCAAAACCACAAACCCCACGCTCGCAATTCCCTGTAGAGCATGAGACCCTAGGCATAGAGGGAGGACCCCACACCTGGGTGTCGGGTGCACGCGCGCCTTGGCATGCCGCAGTGCGTGTTGACCCAGCACCTAAACCGTGAACCCTAAAACCGCAAACCCCTAAACTGGACCTGGGGGTACTGTAAGTTTGGCGCGCTGCATGGCCTTGGGGGCTCCTTTTAGTAGATCCCCCCTAGACGTGTAGTCTAGACCTTTACTCATGCCCCGGGGTCCTCCGGGCGTGTACGTGTGCCGCCTGTACAACCTGAACTGCACCTTGGGGTAGGGTGCTCGAGTGCCTTGGCCTGCCGCAGTGCGCGCCGACCCAGCGCACCACACCCTACTAAACCCTGAACCCTGAAAGCCCTACTGAACTGCTACTACACCCAAGACCCTAAAAAACAACTGAACACACTCAACCAAGAAGTCCCTGTTCAGCACAAAAAACTAAACCCCAACCAAAGGGGCAGGACTGCACCTTGGTGTCGGGTGCACGAGCGTCTTGGCCTGCCGCAGTGCGCGCCGACCCCATGCCCCATCAGGGATGCCCGCTGCCGGCGCGCCTGCTGCTGGCTGGTCCTGTGTGTGTGTGTGTGTGTGGTGTTTGTGCGTGTGTGCGTGTGTGTGTGTGTGTGTGTGTGTGTGTGTGTGTGTGTCCGAGTCCCAAACCCCTCAACCCTAAACCGATGCCACGTGCGTGCGTTTGAGCATGAGCATGTGTGTGTGTGTGTGTGTGTTTGTGTGTGTGCGTGTGTGCGTGCGTGCGTGCGTGCGTGTGTGCGTGCCCGAGTCCCAAACCCCTGAACCCTAAACCAATGCCACGTGCGTGCGCTTGAGCATATACGGTCATGACGTTACACACGTCAAACTACAAACCCTGAAAAAAAATGAACCCTGAAAACAAAACTGAACCCTGAACCCTGAGCCCTGAACCCTGCGCCCTGAGCCCTGCGCCCTGAGCCCTGGACCCTGGACCCTGGACCCTGGACCCTGGACCCTGGACCCTGGACCCTGGACCCTGGACCCTGGACCCTGGACCCTGGACCCTGGACCCTGGACCCTGGATCCTGGACCCTGGACCCTGAGCCCTGAGCCCTAAACCCCAAACCCCAAACCCCGAACCCTGAACCCCAAACCCTGAACCCTGAACCCTGCGCCCCAAACCGAGCATGAGCGCACCGTAAACTTGACCGTGACTACGCCCCATGGCGTCTGCTGCTCCAGGTCTTGAGGGTGCTCGGAGTCGCAATACAGGGGAGAGTTCCACTGGGGGGGGGGGCAGCACAGAATAAGCACGCAAATACCGATAGTATTGGGGGAAGATAGGTGTGTGTGTGTGTGTGTCTCAAGGTTCTGGGGGTGCTCGGAGTCGCGGTTTAGGGGGGAGTTCCACTGGGGGGAGGGGGGGGGCAGTAACACGGGGTTTCCAGCTAAGCAGGCAACTCTTCTACTAGAGACACCCGCCGATACTCCAGCACACTTCAGTACTAGAGTACCGCCGGCTCCCGGCCGATAGACTACCGCTCCAGGGGGGGGCAGCACAGAGTAAGCACGCAGATACAGATATTACTGGGGGAAGATAGGTGTGTGTGTGTGTGTGTGTGTGTCTCAAGGTTCTGGGGATGCTCGGAGTTGCGGTGCAGGGGGGAGTTCCACTGGGGAGAGGGAGGGGGGGCACCACAGAATAAGCATGCAGACACATATATTATTGGGGGAAGATAGGTGTGTGTGTGTGTGTGTGTGTGTGCGTGTCTTCTTCTGGGTTGCTCCAGGTCTCGGGGGTGCTCGGGAGTCGCAGTACAGGGGGGAGTCCCACTTGGGGGGGTGGGGGAGGGGGAGAAAGTGAGCAGGAGAAGAGCTGGTGTGGCTAAAATGTGGGAAAGTGGTGGGCCAGAGGAGTGTGTGTAGGTGTGTGTTTGTGTGCTGGCTCAGATCAAAACCACAAGGGGCTCCAGCGCACAGGAGTGAGGCAAGAGCTGAGTCAACGGACGAGTGTGCACGTGTGGATGTGTGGGGAGGTGTGGACAGGTGTGGACGGGAGGTGTGGACAGGTGTGGACAGGTGTGGGCAGGTGTGGACGCCCACACAACCTCACCTGCTCGCCGCCCAGCACATTGTACGTGTCGCTCGGGACGCCTCCCAGTCCGTTGCTCTGTCCGAAGCCAGCGTCAAGGTCCCAGGGGAAGCGGTACCTGCAGCAGTACGGTGTGGAAGTGTGGAAGTGTGGCTGTGTGGAAGTTTGTTTGTGCGCATGCCCGCATGTGTGTGTAACTGCCGCGAGCAGTCCATTGCTCTTACCAATTCCAGCGTCCCAGGGGAAGCGGTACCTTTGCCCTACCACAGCCCCCTTTAGTGTTACCCCGGGGTTACACTCTACACCCACAGTGTAATAGCTTTGTTACAAGGCAATACAACTTGCGCAAATTTGTGTTGCCTTGTAACAAAGCCATTACACTGTGGGTGTAGAGTGTAACCCCAGGGTAAACACTATAGTCCTAGTGCCACCGCCCTGTGAAGGACGATAGCCACCAGCCGGTTACCTGCCGTCTAGACTAGTAGAGGCATCATGTTAAGTTCATAAGCTCTTCGCCAGGGGCTCCCGCCCTGGCGCCGCTCGATGGCGGACAACCGGGACAACTGCGCTTGGTACTGGGCGGCTGAAAATCTGGAAATTTACCCTGAGCGGCTGTGACGCACAGCGCTACTGATGAACTGGTCCTGATGGGGCGAGGCTATGTGGCAGATGGGGCAGCGGTACGATGGAGAGCACGATGCACGATGGCGAGAATTGCGGCGAGCATGCACCCCCTCTCACAACGATCGGAACTCAAGCAGATTGCGGCTCCTAATGGTTTACTGTGCCTGGATGGAAGAGAGAGACGGATGGCGAGAAATTGAGAAACATGGGAAGCGAGGCACATGCGGCTAGGCTTTGTGAGGAGGTTGCGGCGCAGGGGTTCCCTGCCCCAAGGCGCAGATTATTAGATGGCGACGCGATCGATGCACCAGCCGTGCGGCATGGGGCGAGGCGAGGCCCCACCAGAGGGCGGGCACCATAATGGAGATGGCGGCTAAGAACGGGGAATGCGGCTACCGGGGATGAGGCTACGGGTTATGCATGCCAGGGGACGGCGGACAAGGCTAATGCGTCACGGCGCATTGGTAAAGAACGGGGAATGAGGCTACGGGAGCTGGCGGGCGCGGCGCGCGCATGCGCGCGCGGCGCATGGGGGTTGCATGGCGGCGCTCTGCGCGTGCATGCATGGAGGAGATTGCTGGCGGGCATGGAGGAGATTGCTCGCGGGCGTGGAGGAGATTGCAGGCGGCAGCATGGAAGCGGATGGCGAGAAATTGAGAAACATGGGAAGCGAGGCACATGCGGCTAGGCTTTGTGAGGAGGTTGTGGCGCAGGGGTTCCCTGCCCCAAGGCGCAGATTATAGATGGCGCAGCAATCAATACACTAGCCGTGCGGCATGGGGCGAGGCGAGGCCCCACCAGCGGGCGGGCACCATAATGGAGATGGCGGTTAAGAACGGGGAATGAGGCTACAGGGAGAGGATACGGGTTACAGATGCCAAAGGGGACGGCGGAACAAGGATCAGCCATAGGTGTCACGGGGAATGGCTAAAGAACGGGAATGAGGCGGGTGGTACGGGTGCTGGCGCGCATGGAGCGCGGCGCGGCGCATGGAGATCGCATGGCGGCGCCCATGCATGGACGAGATTGCTGGCGGGCATACAGGAGATTGCTGGCGGGCATGGAGGAGATTGCTGGCGGGCATACAGGAGATTGCTGGCGGGCGTGGAGGAGATTGCTGGCGGGCATGGAGGAGATTGCTGGAGCCAATGGCGGCGGCGGGACTAGTAGTAGAACACAGGCGCACACCAACAATGCGTTGCTGTCACTACCTGGGTGGTATAGGGTGGATCTGGGGGCCCAGTGTCCTGTCTAGGTCCAGTGCGTGCGCGCGTGTGGGGGTTTACCCTCACCCCTACCAGGTAGCCAGCCAGTTTCCCACTGAAACTGAGTTTAAGGTGTCAGGCGCTAGCGCCGACACCGGTCTTATACATCATTACTGGTGTCACACAGACTGTAAGATCCATCATCATCATAGGGGGCTGTGGTAGGGTTGGCAGTACGGTGTGAATAGACGGTACGGTGTGGAAGGCGGCGCGGTGTTGCAGGCACTACATGTGAAAGTGTGGAAGTGTGGCGGTGTGCAAGTGGGTGTGGAAGAGGGAGAGTGAGCGCGTGCGCATGCATGCATGTGTGTGTGCATGCCGACAAGAGTCCGTTGCTCTGGCCAAAGCCAGCGTCCCAAGTCCCAGGCGGTACCTATGAGGCAGCTGGGTAGAAGTATGGCGATGTGGAAGAGGGTGTTGTGCGTGCATGCATGTGTGAATGCCTGGTCCCAGGGGAAGCAGTAGCTGTGACAAGCGCGGCGGTGTTGGACGTTGGAAGTGTCACGGTGTCCGGTGTGGCTTTAGGCGGTTCAGCGCCTGGTATCGCCTCAGTCGCAGCACACACAGTGCACGAGCATGGTGCATGCACAGCCACAGCCACACACACACACACACATACACACACACACACACATACACACACACTCGCACACACACACACAGCGCCCCCTCACCACCGCCCCAAGTGCCTGTAAATGTAGAGGCTTCTTTGTGCAGTGGTCCAAGTTGAGAATGAGACACACACACACACACACACACGCACACACGCACACACACGCACACACACGCAAACACACGCATACATACAGGCACACACACACGCCGCCCCCTCACCACCGCCCGGAGACCGGGTGCCTGTAAATGAAAAGTTCTTCGCGCAGCGGTGTTGAGAATGAGGCACACACACACACGCCGCCCCCTCACCACCGCCCGGACACCGGCTGACGGTAAATGAAGAAGTTCTTTGTGCAGCGGTCCATGTTGTTAACAAGCGTCTGTGCAGCCATCTCGTTGATAACCTGTGAGGGGTAGAGTGTGTTGTGTGCATGTGTGTGTGTGTGTGTGTGTCTGTGTGTGTGTAAGTGTGGGTGGGTGTGCATGTGTGTGTGTGTGTAAGTGTGTGTATGTGGGTGGGTGGGTATGCGTGTGTGTGTGTGTGTGTGTGTGTGTGTGTGTGTGTGTGTGTGTGCATGTATGCATGCGTGTGTGTGTGTGTGTGCATGTAATTGTGCGCGAGTGGTTAAGTTGGTTGGGTGGAAGACAGCGGTCCATGTTTCTAACAGCTGTAGCAGCTGCAGCCATCTCGTTGATGACCTGTCATGGTGTGCGTGTGGTGGTCAATTTTACAGTGTGTGCATGTGTGTGTGTGTGTATGTGTGTGTGCGTGCCTGAAACCCCAAACTCCAGACCCCGAACATCAAACCCCACACCTCAACCCCCAAACCCTCAGTTCCCACACTCCACACCCCACACTCCACACTCCACACTCCACACCCCACACTCCACACCCCACACCCCACACCCCACACTCCACACCCCACACCCCACACCTGTGGCAACTCCACACCGTCAAAAACGAACTGGGAGCGCGGCAGTGGACCGCCCCCTGCCAGAGCAATGGTAAAGGCCTGCGCACGTGCACAAGCGCGCACACACACATGCAATTCCAGCTTGTTGCAGGTGTGTGTGTGTGTTGCGTGTGTGTTGCGTGTGTGTGTGTGTGTATGTGTGTCGTAGAGGTCCATTCGGCCGCCGTTGAGGGCAGTGAGCACCTGTGTGTGTGTGTGCGTGTGTGTGTGTGTGTGTCGTAGGGGTCCAGTCGGCCGCCGTTGAGGACGGCGAGCACCTTTGTGTGTGTGTGTGTGTGTGTACGTGTGTACGCGTGTGTGTTTGCGTGTGTGTGTGTGTGTGTGTGTGTGTGTGTGTGTGCGTGTGTGTGAAGTCTGTGTGTGAACCCCGACTGTGTGTGTGTGTGTGCGTGTGTATGTGTGTCAGCAGCCCGCCCCCTGCCAGAGCAATGTTGTAGGCCTGCGCACACACACAAGCACGCACAAACACATTCAATTCCAGCTCGTTACAGGTGTGTGTGTGTGTGTATGTGTGTGTGTGTGTCAGCAGTGCGCCTCCTGCCAGAGCCATGGTAAAGACCTGTGCACATGTGCGCACGCACACACACACACAACACACACGCACACACACACGCAAACACACATTCAATTTCATTTTGTTGCAGGTGTGTGTGTGTGTGTGTGTGTGTGTGTGTGTGTGTGTGTGTGTGTCAGCAGCCCGCCCCCTGCCAAGCGATGCTAAAGGCTTGTGCACATGCGCGCGCACACACACGCACGCGCACACACACGAAGACACACATTCAATTTCATTTTTTTGCAGGTGTGTGTGTGTGTATGTGTGTCAGAGGCCCGCCCCCTGCCAGAGCGATTGCAAAGGCCTGCGCACACACACAAGTGCACGAGAGTCAGGGTTCAAGATTTAGGGTTTAGGGTAAGGGTTCAGGGTTGAGGTGGGGTCAGGAGATATCGATAGATTATAGAAATCCGATTGGCAGACCTAGATCAACTGCTTCTGGTCATAGCAACAGGCAAGGGCCCCCAGACCCACACAATCGGGTATAATATGGCATCAGAGGCGTGTGACGGTCTGTAACATTGACGATTGAGCAAAGCACCATAGCATCATAGCACCACACAGCAAAGTCATGCAGCATGGCTGCATGGCTGCATGGCTGCATGGCATGGGAGTTTTCTATTAAATCACAGATGGATGGAAAACGCAAGTTTCTGTTGTTGCTGAGATTCATAAGTGTGAAGCAGAAGTAAAGAACTAAGAACGGTGCTTGGCACCTAAGCTTCCATTCCGTCAGCTTGGGTCGCTAGCACCGCTCCAATTCTCAATCCTTTTGTGGCTCGGAGGTTTTCACTCTGAGCTGTACCACCCACCAACCCTTCTCAGTTGTAGCATTTTGGAGTGCTAGCTAGAACAGGGTCCGGCCGCTTGACATTGGTTGTGGGCAATGATATCACAAGCCGGTTTTGGCATGGTCACTGTCTGCGGCCGGTTGAGGCCAGACTCTGCCCGAGCCGTGACCTCTGTGGTCACGCGTGACTGTAAGGACAAACTGAACACCGTGAAGACAGCTGAGACAGAAATGGCAGCATGGCAGCATGGCAGCATGGCATGGCAGCACACCTTAAGCGTGAGCCAGTCGTCATCATGGCCCGTCTTGCGGTTGGAATTGCTGTAGTAGTACGGCAGCTGCAAGCATGGGTGTGAGCAGTGGGTGTGTTGTGGGTGTGGGTGTGGGTGTGTGGATGGGGGGGGGGGGGGCTGAGGGCACACACACACACACACACACACAAAACACACACACACACACACACACACACACACACACAGCACGCACACACACACAAACACACGCACGCACACAAACACACACACACACACACACACCACGTCATTGGTCAGGTCCCAGCACAAGTTGCTGAACTCTCCACTGAGTGCACACACACATATACACACACAGCACACACACACACACATGCATGCACACACGCACGCACATGCACACACATACATGCACACACACACAAAGTGGGGTGGTACACACACATGGCATGGCATGGCAAGTAACGAGGAGGTGCGGATCGAGCAGCGGGCGGTGCACACATACACACACACACACACACACACGCATGCAGCATGCACGCACGCACACACACACACACACACACACACACACACACACACGCACACGCACACGCACACACACGCACGCACACACACCACGTCGTTGGTCACGTCCCAGCGCAAGTTGCTGAACTCTCCACTGAGTGCCTTGAACAGGGGTCCACTCGAGTTGAGGCCGTTACGCTGTGTGTGAGTGTGTGGGTGTGGGTGTGGGTGTGGGTGCGGGCGTGAGTGGGTGGGTGGGTGTGTAAGTGCATGTGGGTGGGTGGGTGGGTGGGTGGGGAAGTGCACGTGTGCATACGCGTGTGTGTGTGTGTGTGTGTGTGTGTGCGTGCGTGCATGTGTGCGCGTGTGTGCATGCACACATGTCGTTCTGTGTGTGTGTGTGTGTGTGTGTGTGTGTGTGTGTGTGCGTGTGTGTGCGCACGTGTGTATGTGCGCACGTGTGCGTGCACATGGGTGCGTGTGCACATGTCGTTCTGATCGGTTTAAACCTCACAAACACTGCCCCACAGTCCCCACACCCCACCAAATGTGCGCGTTCGGACGGCAGATGTGGGTTCAGGTAGTTAAATCACTCTGGCGACCCTGAAACTTGGCAGGGGTGCAGGTCAGATCCGCACAAAGGCGTAGCAAAAAAAAACGATGAGGATATTTTCCTAGTTTGTTTAAATCGCCACACGAGTGTGGACACCCAAAACACTGCACCCACCTCCAGGAAGGTGCTGTCGATCGTCTCCACAAACGCAAAGAGGCCGTAAAACACGCCGTTGCGGCGCACGTGCATGTGGAACGAAGTCGGTGCCATCACGCCGGCTGCCGCGTATGTCTGCGTGTGTTTGTGTGTGAGTCTTTGCAGGTGTGTGTTGGGCGCGTGCATGTTGTGTGTGTGTGTTGCGTGTTACGTGTATGTGCATGTGTGTGCGTGTGTGTGTGTGTGTGTGTGTGTGCGTGCGTTTGTGCATGTGTGTGTTGCGTGTGAAACATGGGCCCCTACTAAAACACAACTGACTCAATTGGAGGCTGCCCACTCTAACTGCCTTCGTCGCATTCTGGGTGTGCGCCTGGTCGACCGGCACAGATTAACTTACATTCGGCAGGCGTGCGACACTGAGCCAATTGGGAGCCTTGTGGCAAAGCGCTCAATGCAGTGGCTAGGCCATGTGATGCGCATGCCGGCTTCTCGTCTTCCTCGTACGACTTTTGACTGCACAATGGATGTGGCTCGGCAGCAAGGCCGGCCTCCAGCCTCCTCCCGACACTATTTTCTTAAGCTACTGATTCAGCAGCTAGGCGAAACTAGTGGCACTCGTTCTGATTGGAAGACTTTTTCGGACACGGCGTTTGAGCGTGCTCAGGATAGGGTCGGGTGGAGAGCCGTGGTGTACGGTCCGGCTGCCCCTCAGGCGCCGGCCCCTCCACCACGGCGGTCAAGTAGATTGGCAAGCGCCACTTGACCCCCTATCCCCTAGAAGCAGTTAGGACCTATTTTGGAGGCGTCGCACAATAGCTCTCCTTTTTGCTCTGGGACTACACGTTGGCAGGCAGCCGGCTGGTGGCTACCGCCCCTCACAAGTAATTGTTAGGGCCAGAACTGGACTTGGGTCTAGGCGGTGGTACTAGGACTAGAGGTAGTCTTTGCTGGAAAGCCGATGTAACTGTAACTGTGTTGCGTGTGTGTTCATGTGTGTGCACGCCACATCGTGTGTATGTGCATGTGTGTGTTGCGTGTGTGTGCATGTGTGTGCACGCCACATCGTGTGTGTGTGCATGTGTGTGTGTTGCGTGTGTGTGCATGTGTGTGCACGCCACATCGTGTGTGTGTGCATGTGTGTGTTGCGTGTGCGTGCATGTGTGTGCACATGCCACAGCATCAGGGCCATCACCATCTCAAACGTCTGCATGTGTCAATGTGCTCCTCTTTCAAAAAGCTGTGCTCATCCTTCGCCACAGCAGCAGTGCAAAGGATCCCGTCCCCCCCCCCCCTCTCCAACCAATACGCACATTCAGCGCCATAATATTTTGCATGTACGAGCTTGTGCTCCGCCAGCTCAAACCAGACGCTCTGCCACTACAGCAGCAGTGCACACGCCCCGCCTCCATTTCGCTCCCCCTCCCCTCCGCCATCCACATCCCCTTTCCCCCCCCCCCCCTCTCCCCCATCTCCCCCTCTCTCCCTCCCGCGCGCCGCCCACCCCCCCCTCTCCCCCCCCTCCGGCCCCTCAACCCGCCCCCCCCCCCCATCTCCCTCCCCGCCCTCTCCGACAACACGCACGTTGCGCGAAAGTGTTCTCCTCCAATGTACGAGCGCTCCCCCCAGCCTCAAACCAGATTGCTCTTGCCACTACAGCCAGCCAGTGCACACGCCCTGCCCCCCTCTCACACACTCCACCCCCTCCACCCCTCCCCCCCTCACCCCTCACCCCCTCACCCTCAGACCTTCCCTTCTGTCCACCCCCTCCGACCCCTTCACCCGCCCGCCTCTCTCCCCCTCCCCCGGCCCCCGCACCACGCTGCACGTCAGCGAAAGCGTCTCCTCCAATGTACGAGCGCTCCCCAGCCTCAAACCAGAAGACGCTTCTCGCCACTACAGCACGCAGTGCACACGCCGCCCCATCCCTCCCCCTTCCCTCCCCCCCCTCCCCCCCTCTCCCCCTCCCCCCCTCCCCCGCCCCTCTTCCCCTCCTCCCCTCTCCCCCCCTCCGACCCCTCACCCGCCCACCTCTCTCCCCCTCCCCCCGCCTCCCCGCACAACACGCACGTTCAGCGAAAGCGTCTCCTCCATGTACGAGCGCTCCCCCAGCTCAAACAAGACGCTCTGCCACTACAGCAGCAGTGCACACGCCCCGCCCCCATCCTCCCCCTCCCCCCCCCGCCCCCTCTTCCCCTCCCCCGCCTCCCCCCCCCCCCTCTCCCTTCCCCCTACTCCCCCTCCCTCCGACCCCTCACCCGTCCCCCCTTTCCACCACCCCCCCTCTCCGCACAACACGCACGTTCAGTGAAAGTGTCTCCTTCATGTATGAGCGCTCGCCCAGCTCAAACCAGAAGCTCTGCAGTCCGAACCTCGACACGGGCGGGCGGTTGGCCTGGTACACAAAATCCTGTGCACACGTGTGTGTGTGTGTGTGTGTGTGTGTGAGAGAGAGAGAGAGAGAGAGAGGGAGGGGCAGAAAGGTAGACATAGGGAGAGACAGACAGACAGCAGGAGAGAGAAATAGACAAGAATGATATGGAGAGAGAGAGAGAAATAGACAAGAATGAGCGAGAGAGAGAGAGAGAGAGAGAGAGGGACAACGCACAGCCAGCCCCCTGGTACACAAAATCCTCGACATCTCTGTGAGCGTGTGCATGCGAGAGGGAGACAGACAGGCAGAGAGAGATTAGAGAAAGAAGGAGAGGGAGTGTGTGTGTGTGTGAGAGAGAGTGAGAGAAGGAGCGTGAACGCGTACGTGGGAGATTAACAGAGAGAAAAACAAATCACAGGAAGAACACTGTCTCTTGATATCACGTGACCCCCCCTCTCAATTCAACACCACTACACCCCCCCCTTCTTGGGCGGCGTAGCGAAATCCCCAAACAGTCAACCCTAAACCCTCAGACCCCAAACTCCAACCCCAAACACGAAAACGTCAACCTTAACCCCAAACATCAACCCCCACCCTCCCACACCTAAATACAAACCGCCAAACCCTGATGATGGATGTTGCAGTCGGGGACACCTTCTGAGGCGTATAAGACCGCGCTCGGCGCGTATGGCCCGAGCACCTTACTGAGATGGCTGGCGAACCCCTTCACTTACCGCCCTAGACACTCAAATCTCAACCCGACTGCAACCCGACCCTTTTTACCCCTCAACTGACCACCCTCACCACCTCAACCCACACCCACCTTTTTGGGCAGCTTGAACTTCAGCTTGGGCTTGGGGTTGCTGAGCTGCGAGCGTGCATGCATGCAAGTGCGTGCGCGTGTGGGTGCATGGGTGTGGGTGTGGGTGTGGGACATCTGGCACACGTTTAGTACTTGCCTCCACACGAAATGCCCTCAAATGAAGGGGGAAGTGGGCGTGTGTGTCCATGTGGGTATGCGTGCATGCATGTGCTGCATGTGCATGCATGTGCACATGCATATGCATGTGCATGCGTGTGTGCCTTCTAGGCATGCCCCCCCGCTCACCGACGTAACCCCCCTCCGCTCCGTTTCCACAGCGTCGTAGAAGCGGCCAGCAAAGAAAAGCGAGCCTCCGGGGGCGCCGGCTTCGGTGACCGCTGCATCTGGCGACGGGGTGAACCTAATGGGGATGCGTGTGTGTGTGTGTGTGTGTGTGTGTTGCTGTGATCCTAGCCCGCAGGCGGCCTCCCGGGTAGCTCACCCTTGCGAGGTTCCCACGCCTGTGGAATGGTATTCGCAGAGAGATGGCAGCCAATGCGGGAGCAGCCAGCCAACAAAGTAGATAATGATGATGATGGTGGTCACAGTCAGCAAGCCTTAAGTTAGATGCCAGTGCCTCAGAGGCAACCCCCCGACCCACCCAAACCAAGGATACTATTCACTCGGACGCTGGTCGGTCACCCGCTATACGAAAAACATCCCAGTGCACGGGTCAGACGTCGTAACAATTGCCGGGGTGAATTGCTGTTAGTAGTACAGGCATTGCCGGTGCATGCGGACGGCCTCATGTAACACTTGGTTTGTTTGTTGGTTGGTTGTGTGTGTGCAATGTGTGCGTGCCATGGCGGATCAACCCTCTGCCACATCCCAGCCAGCACACGCGTGTGCGCCCGCAAACCCCAACACTGCAAACCCCGAGCCCTTCACCCTAAACCTCAACCTACCACTCCAGCAGCGGCACAGCCGGGACGTCCGCGTCGCCCGGCCGCCGCACCACACTGCCACAGTCAAACACCACGCCCTTTTCGACACCTGCACCGATGGTGGCGTTGGTCCCATTTGAGTAGACTGCCTGCGAGTGTGAGCGTGTGAACGTGCGTGTGTGCGCGTGCGCGTGCGCGTGCGCGTGCGCGTGCGCGTGCGTGTGCGTGTGCGTGTGCGTGTGCGTGTGCGTGTGCGTGTGCGTGTGCGTGTGCGTGTGCGTGTGCGTGTGCGTGTGCGTGTGCGTGTGCGTGTGCGTGTGCGTGTGCGTGTGCTTGTGCGTGTGCGTGTGCGTGTGCGTTTGCGTGTGCGTGTGCGTGTGCGTGTGCGTGTGCGTGTGCGTGTGCGTGTGCGTGTGCGTGTGCGTGTGCGTGTGCGTGTGCGTGTGCGTGTGCGTGTGCGTGTGCGTGTGCGTGTGCGTGTGTGTGTGCGTGTGCGTGTGCGTGTGCGTGTGCGTGTGCGTGTGCGTGCGTGTGCGTGTGCGTGTGTGCGTGTGCGTGTGTATGTGTGTATATGTGTGTGTACGTGTGTGTGTGCGTGTGTGTGCGTGCGTGTGTTGCCGACGCTCGCGCCGACCTCGCTGGATCCATTGGAGTCGGTCGCCTACGTGTGCGTGTGTGAAGAGTGCCCGTGAGAGTGTACGTGTTTCCATGTATGTGTTTGAGCAGGCGCACGGGGGGCATGCGTGCGCTCGGGGGGCTGCACTCACAGGCCCATGCATACGACCCGTACGCGTCTCGCACTTGGGGAACCACTCACCACCACGTGCCAGCGCACCATGTCGCCCGCCATGAGCGACGCGCCCGGGATGCGCCCCTCCCACGCGCTCGCATCCTGCCCGCCGCCGCCCGTCTTCCACATGCCGTAGCTCACCCGCTCGCCGTAGTTGACGGCCCAGACGAGGGAGAGAGACGCGAGGTAAGACGACGGAGCACTGTGGTTTGCGGTCAGCGTGAGGTCGACGCCGGGGAGCGGCTGCGCAGGAAGATCGCAATCAATGCGGAGCGCTGGTCCCAATGGGTCATCCGCCTCCTGGCCCCTGGCGACGTGCAGGGCCAGGAGCAAGGCTGCCAGCAAAGGCAGAGCTAGGCGCCCCATGCTGCCACGAGCCATCACCGCGCGTCAGGCGCCTTTCCAGCTCTCCCCCTCAGGGCCTGCCTCCCCTCTGCCGCTGCTGCTTTCTGACGCTGATTCCCGTGGTACCCTCCAACAAGTGGAGTCTTTCAATCGCTGCAGCCGTGTGGCTTGCGCTCTCCCTGCAACAGCACCTCAGGAGGTTTTCCAGGCTTTCCTGTCAAGAGTCTGGCACCGCCCTGTCTCCTGACGCACACGACCACTAAGACTAGACTAGAGTTTTACAGCACTCGCACCGAAGGTGTGCAATTTGATAGCACGACGTCCCACACCTTCACCGAGTGTGAACACACCTTGCAACACACGATGTTCATTCCCCGTCAGGCATGATTTGTCCCTTAGCGCTCGATGACCTGCTGGCGGGCCTGACGCGTCTGCTGGGAGTCGCAGGTGGATCAAATGAGGTTGCAGCGATGATGTAGCCCTTTAATTGACCCACCAACCCGCATATCGCACATGCGCATGCACCAATTCGATCGCGCTGCCGTGTGCGCGATGGTGAGAAGTGGGAAGCACCAACCATTCAAGGCCCTACTCGCCCCCCCGTGATTATGCATCGCAGACGAGCAGCAGCAGCACAGGTCGCAGCTCCAGGTCATCTCCACGCTGTTCGATGCCGAGCACAGCACAGCAGATGGGATGCAGATGGTGAGTGGAGTTATTGCCAGTACATGGCATGGATCGCAAAATCCGCACATCCAGGTCCCCCCACGCACCATGCATGCGCATGACGCAGTGCGCAGGTTCTCAGGAGCGCTGGGGCAGGTTCTCGGGGCAAACGGTTCTCAAACTGCTGGCTGCATGCTGACTGCATGGCACTGATTCTGTATCCCGGCATGCATGTACACATGTGTACACAGAGCGCCACCTTCAAGGGCATCAACAGGACCTTCACGAGCGTGGGAGAGGTGCGCCCAGACACTTGAACCCCGTACGCAAGCACCGGTGCACACGCGCGCGCACGCCTTGTGCCCGCAGGCCCACCACTCCTGACGCCCCCTTCTCCCGCAGATCGCGTCCTACTTTGGCATTCCCTCTGCAGCAGCTCAGGGCGCAGCCTCCCTGCAGGTGCAGGAGGCTGCCGCCCCACCTGCAGAGGCACGGCCAGCTGGCGTCTCCGCCAAGCGCCCCGCTCCGCGCACGCAAGCCAGCCACACGGACCTCATGGCTCGGCAGTGCAATGTCTCCCACCCACAGTTGGTTCAGGGCCACAGTGGCGACGCAGAGCCCGAGGCCAAGCGCGCGCACCTCACGGCCCACGCGCCACCCAACCCGCACGTCAGCTTGCCGCCGCACCCCACCGCACCGCACCCCACCGCCGCCGCCGCAGCAGCAGCCGGCGGTGGCGGTGCAGCGGCAGCCGCGCAGCCGCCGCAGCGACCCGCGCCGCTCGCTGCCGCCACCGCCGCCGCAGCAGCAGCAGCCACTGGCGGCGGTGGCGGTGCAGCGGCAGCCGCGCAGCCGCCGCAGCGACCCGCGCCGCTCGCTGCCGCCACCGCCGCCGCAGCAGCAGCGGCGCTGAGAGCGGGCGGGCTGGCAGCGGCCGCGGCCGCCGGCGGGGGCTCGGGCTCGCCCGACGAGCAAGCCCACCGGCTGCGCCTGATGTCGTTGCGGAGGTGCGTGTGTGTGGCGTGCATTTTCATCTTCTTCATTTTGGTCTCACACACCCTGGACCCAAGTTCCTGAACCCTGGAACCTGAACCCTGGTCCGCCACCACGGCACTGGCCACCGTTGGGGAGCAGCTCGCTGCTGTCGTTCCTACCGCTCGCACACATCTTCGACCGGTGGGGATGGGTTGAGGGTGTTTTTAGGTGTTCAGGGTTGAGCGCTCCCGTGAGCGCTTCCCACACTTACCCACCCACCACACGTGCCCGACCGGGCTTCAACACCCTCAGCGTTCACACCCACCCACCGAATCACACCCACGCACGCCAGTGGTTCCGTTGAGGATCTTAGAAAAATTATGGCTCAACCCGGGCCTCACGCTCATTTCGCCAATCTCAACCCGACGGAGGCGAATTTTGGCGAAAAGGGTGAAAATGCCGATTTCACACTTTTTCGAGTCGGAATTTGCGCAATCTCAACCCGACGCGCCAGCCCGAATCGGCCAATCTCAACCCGAAAGTGCACTTTGTCGGGCTGCGGGGTGGCTAACGGAAACACTGACGCACACAGGAAGGCCCCGCCGCCTGTCATCACCAAGCGTCCGCCGACGCGGCAGGCAGCGGCGCCGAGCGTGACACACCGCCCGCCGCGGTGCGACGAGCCACCCAGCCGGCCGAGCGACGCCCTTATGCAGGTGGGGGTGGGGGCAGGTGTCGGAGGCTGGCTGTGTGGTACGCCGTAGGTGAACCCTAGCGGAAAGCCTGGGCTGTGGTGGGAGGGGACAGGCTCGGGAAACCAGTAGTGCCATTTGTCCCCCTCTCTCTGTTGCTCCATCTCGACGACATCTCGGAAGGCTGTCGGAGATATGTTTAGATACGAGCAGGATCTCCGTCGCCCTGAGGGACCCTCCTCCCCTCTCCTCACACTACCCCGACCCAGGCCCCCTTGTGCTCTTTTGCAAGGCCTCGCGAGGCCCTTTAGACGTCGTCAGCCGCCACGTGCGTTCGCTGAAGGGTGATGGACGCCACGTCGGCATGTGACGCTACACTCTTTCAAAAGAACGAGTCATCCGCTCCGCCCCCGCCGCCCAGACGCCGCCCCACCTGCTCCCCTCCCTAGCCAGCCTCCTATTTGAGCCACGGCTCCTCGCCCCCAGAGAAACCCTGGGTTTGGTTCAATTTTTGAGACGACGGAACGGGCGGCACGGTCCATACTGGGAGCCTTCCCTTGAGGACAAATGGTAGAAAGTCCCAGAACCCGACCCGTGCAGGCAGACAGTTGAAAATCTGCCCCTGCCACTGCAGATGCACGCAGGCGATGCATGCGTGGGCCCAAGGCGAGTGCGGCGCGCTGCGCGCAACCCATCTGTGCAGGCAGGCATGCGTGCCAACCAGGTTTCTCCGTGCCGATCGGATTCCGACGAGGAGACCGCCCCAAGGGCAGTTTGCCGATGGGGAGCGAAAGGGGAGTTCGGAAAAGCCGGAGAAAAAGCGGGGGTCGGGAGGCGCAGCCCCCGGACAAAGATGCCAGCCTGGAGAAAACCCGGGGAGCTCTCCAGGAACCCGGAGAGTCCGGGAGGCCCACTCCAGGAAAACCGACAGCCCCTAAGGACCCCCCTGGTGCCAACCACCATTGCCCCTCTGCCTCTCGATATGCACCCCGCCACGCAGGCAATCAACGCGCGCGCGGGCACAGGCACGCGTAGCAACAACCACTACGTCTGCCACTCAATACGCGCCGCCCCTGCCCCTGGCAATCAATGTGCGCACGTGCGCGATGGCCGCACGAGGCGCGCTGTGCCTGCCACTGAATCACCATGCCCATGCCCATGCTACTGCGCAGCCAACCAACGCGCGCACGGGCACTCGACGCTTGAGTGCGGCGCGCTGTGCACACGCCAGCTGTGCAGGCAGGCGCGCACGACAGACAACCACTGCGCCTACTACTCAATGCCGCTGCCCCTGCCCCTGCCGCCGCACAGGCAATCAACGCACGCACGGGCACTCGACGCTTGAGTGCGGCGCGCTGTGCACACATCTGTGCAGGCAGGCACGCACGGCAGACAACCACTGCGCCTGCCACCCAATGCCCATGCCCATGCCGATGCCGCTGCGCAGGCAATCAACGCGCGTGCAGGCACGCTGCTCGAGTGCGGCGCGCTGCGCGCGCGCCTCGTCTCTGCGGCCGCCGACGCCATGTCGCTCGAGCTGCTCGACCCGCTGTCTTCGCGCCCAATGGGCGAGCTGCTCACGCCCAAGCAGCTGGCGGAGCGGGGCGATCCCGTGGGCACGCGCGAGAAGGGCAGCTGGAGGACGGTGCGTGGGAGGGTGTGTGCCAGTGCTTCCGTTGGCCAACCCGCAACCCGATGAAGTGCACTTTCGGGTTGAGATTGGCCGCTTCGGGCTGGCGCATCGGGTTGAGATTGTGCAAATTTCGACCCGAGAAGTGTGAAATTCGACATTTTCACACATTTTTTGCAAGAAATCGCCTCCGTCGGGTTGAGATTGGGGAGTCAGCCGTGAGGCCCGGGTTGAGCCATTGCCTCCTCAAGATCCTTAGCGGAACCACTGGTGTGTGCGAGGGTGTGTGGGTGCGTGCGCAGGGGCGGGTTCCTGCATGTGTGTGTGTTGGGGGCTGCACACGCCCAAGCAGATGGCAGTGAGGGTTGGCCCCGCTGGCGCGTGTGAGAAGGGCAGCTGGGGGACGGTGCATGCGCGTGCGCGGAGGCTGCGGTTGTGAGTGTGCACGAAGGCGCCGCTCCGGCCGATTCCACACTTGAGCCGCTGTCACCCCCGCGCACCGTTTTTTGTGCGTGCAGGTGCGTGCACTTGTGTGTGTAAGAGAGGGGGCATGGCGCGATCGTTGGGTGGACGCCCTGAGTGCACGCGCCACGGACACGTGCGTGCGCGTGCGTGTGCGCGTGCGCAGTTCCCGCCACTCACCCCCCCCCTCCTCCTCCCCTGCTGCCCCGCCCCTCCCCTCTTTGCCTCGGCAGGTCACGGTCTCGGGCGTGCCGCTCTGCAACTGGCTGGCATTGATGCAGAGCGGCCTCGCGGGCGCGCAGCAGCAGCAGCACACGCAACTACCGGCCGCCGCATGCGCAGCCGCCGAGAGTGGCGCGCTGCCAGGCGGGCGGGCGCCGCACGCGGAGCCTGGCGGCGGCGGCGGCGCAGGCCGCACCCCTGGCCTCGCCAGGGGTGGCAGCGGCAGCGACAGCAGCAGTGGCAGGGACGTGGGTGAGGAGGGCGACGCACAGCGCTCCCACAGCGCCGCGCCGACCGCGCTGCATGGGCTCCGCCTGCTGAGCGGCGTTGCGTGGGAGCGGGTGGGGGAGGACTCGGCGGCACAGCGGGAGGCGGCAGAAAGGGAGGCGGGCGGGGACGGCGGCGGCGAGGGCGAGGGCAGCAGTGGGGCGCACCTGGCGTCGCCAAGCGGGCAAAGGCCTTCTGTAGTCAGGGCAGAGGCGGAGGCGGAGGGAGGGGCGGACGGGGGCGGTGGAGGCAGGGGCGGGGGCGTCTATCCCCGGAGGAGCGAGCATGGCAACGCAGGCTCCCTGCAGCGCGGGGGCGGCGGAGGTTGCGGTGGGCGCACCGGCGGCAGGGACGGTGTGAATCACGACGGGGCGTCGCGCGAACCCGACGGCGCGTCGCCCGCGTCTACCAACATTGTTCAGGAGGGCCACCACCCGGAGGGCCACCACCAGCCGGGCCTGGTGAGCAGGCCCCCCGCTGCGTGGGGCGGGCAGGCCCCCACCCGCCCTGGGGATGGGGCAGGGCCGCCACGTGCCCCGGCGGCAGGACAGGACGGGGTCCCCGTCGGCAGCCCCTTCAAGGCCGCAGCGGCGGCGGCGGCGGCGGCCACCGCGCGAAGCCGCCCCGCCGCGAAGTTTCCCCGCCACGAAGTCGCCCCCATGGGCAGCGCGGTCGCCACTGACGCTGCCCCTGCACACGCCAGCGCCCCGCATGCCTGGGCGTCGCCCTTCTCCCTCGACAACCCGCCGCCGCGCCTGTCGGGCAGCGGAGAAGCGCCCGGCGGGGGCAAGGGCGCCGCTGGTGGCGTGCACATCGGAGGTGGGCGGTGCAAGGGGAGCGGCGAGGGCGGCTCTGATGGCGGCGGGGGCGACGAAGGCGAGGGCTCTGCCGGCGGTCGCCCCGCTGGCGGTCGCTCTGATGGCGGCGGCTCTAATGGCGACGGCGGGGAGGTGCTCGCGGTGGTCGGGGCGACTGACATGCTGACAGGGGTGTCGCCCAAGCGCGACACGCCCTCGCCGCGCGAGTTCGCCGAGAGCGGCGCCGGCGCCGGTGCCGGTGCTGCTGCGACAGGCGCCGCCGCGGCCGCCGTCGGCTCCGGGATCGGAGGTGCCAAAGGAGCGGCGGGCCGCGCCGCGCACCAGGCAGCAGCGGCGGCGGGCGGCGGCGGCGGGGACGTTTTCGGCGTCGCGCCGTCGCGTGCGATGCCGCCGGAGCTGCTCCGGCGCCTGCGCGAGGCGCTGTCTGACCTGACAGAGGAGAACTGGGAGCTGGCGGAGGAGAACGACGCGATGCGTGGGGTGCTGGAGGAGGCGTTTCAGCGGATGAAGGCACAGGTGGAGTGCAAGGTGGGTGGGGAGGAAGGAGGGGGCATGACACGGAGGGGGAATGACACGGAAAGGGGGAATGACACGGAAAGGGGTGTTGACAGGGGAGGGAGGGGGGGAGGGACGCGGACAGGGTAGGTGGGAGGGACAAAGGCAGGGGAGGGACACGTACAGGGGAGGGCGGGGGGAGGGGAGAGGGGCGCAGACAGGGATGTAGAGACCAGCTACACTTCGACGAGCGCTAAGGATGCCCACCAGAGCTCAGTCTGGATGGAGGTACTCTCCTGTCCAAGGCGTAGCTCGCCTCACCAAGGGGGAGCTCGAGTTGATCACTGCTCGGTGCGCGATATCTAGTCGGTTCCAATCCGCATGCCAACAACGCGTGCCTTCTCCCCGCACTCTTTCGCAGGACGCGGCCCTCACTGCCGCTGCCGCCGAGCTGTTCACAGCACGCTCCAAACGACAGTGTAGACCTGCTCTCTCTGCTCGCACGCGATGTCCACGATCTGGCCCGCGTGCTAGCCGACGCACGCTAGCCATCCCGCAGGACGCGGCCCTCACTGCCGCCGCCGCCGTGTTCCCCACAGCACGCTCCAAGATCGCGAGAGTGCGCGGCGAGCTGGCGGGCTCATCTCCAACTTGTCTGCCCACCAACTCATCCTCCCCCCCTCCCGCAGGACGCGGCTCTGACCGCAGCCGCTGCCGAGCTCTCCACGGCACGCTTCGAGATCGCGAGCCTGCGCGGCCAGCTGGCGAGCTCATCTCGCAACTTTTCTGCCCACCAACCAACTCACCTCCCCCGGCCCACCCACCCCGCAGGACGCGGCCCTCACTGCCGCCGCCGCCGAGCTCTCCACGGCACGCTCCGAGATCGCGAGCCTGCGTGGCCAGCTGGCGGGCTCGACCGCGCAAGCAGGCGCGCTGCACTCGCGTCTCGAGGCTGCCCAGGGCATGGTGGCAAGGCTAGAGGTGGCGCGCAGGGACGCCGCGGTGGCGGCGGCGGCGCAGGTGCGGCGCGAATCGAAAATGTATTTCTGCCGGTAGCACAGCTGTAGCACGACAAGGATAATTCGAGAATAATTCGAGAATAATTCGAGAATACAAACATTCAATTGTTCAAACTAAATTCAAACTGTTTTTTTAAGAAATTGACACAAAAAATCGAATAAAGATTGCACTGAGATTGCACAGTGATTTTGTTCTCGTTTTTTTTTATGTTTGCCCACAGTCGGATTTCCCTTTGACCGCGTTGATAGTCGGCCTCCCGTTGACCGCTTGCCCTCATGTATAGTTGGTAATCTGAAAGCTCTTGACAATCTCTGTCTGGCGGGCTCGTTACACAATCCACTGGATGGGCGCGCGTGGCGCACGTGGAGGCCACCCTCGGGCAGTCCCGCGCGCTCCCCCCCCCCCCCCATGCCCAACCGTCCTCCCTCTGCCCTGCTGTGCACGCATGCGCACGCCCACAGCCACAGCCCCGCACATAGCATCAGCGTCCACGCGCGTTGTGCACGTGGAGGCCGCCCCCAGGCACCCACCCACCCACCCCCACCCTCACCACACACACACACACACACACCACCAAGGCCAAACTGTCCCTCGCTCCCTCCTGCTGTGCACAACGCAGGCGTTACGCCCACAGCCACAGTCCTGCACACGCATCAGCGTCCGCGCGCGTTGCGCACGTGGAGGCCGCCCCCAGGCACTCACCCCCACACACACCACCCCCACCACACACACACGCACACCACCACGGCCAAACTGTCCCTCGCTCCCCCCTGCTGTGCACAACGCAGGCGTACGCCCACAGCCACAGCCGTGCACACGCGTCAGCGTCCGCGCGCGTCGCTAACGTGGAGGCCGCCCTCGGCCAGACCCGCGCGCTCCTGGCGGCCGCGATCGAGAACATCGACCGCGCGGCGACCAGCGACGGCGGGGGCGGGCAGGGGCAGCCGGCGCCTGGCGCAGCATCGCTGCTGCCGCTGCTCGTTGCCGCCGCGGCCGCGCTCGCCAGCCCCAGCCGCGCAGCCACCAGCCCCGCGGGGGCCGGCAGCGGCCCAGGCACGCAGCGGCGCGTGCCGTGCGTCCTGCAGCCCCTTCCCTTCGCGGCTGCCGGGGTCGAGCACGCCGCCGCGGCCGCTGCTGCCGCTTCCGCGGACGACGGGGGGCATGCGGCCGCTGCTGCTGCGGCCGCGGGCGACGGGGGGCGTGCGTCGGGCAGCGGCAGCGGCGGCACGCCACCCCCCAGCGCTGCTGTCGCCGCGCTGGAGCACGCCGGCCACGCGGCAGGCAATGGGCAGCGGCTGCAGGTGCCGGGCGTGCCGCTGCTGTCGTAGCGGTGAAGTGTACGCTGTGGCGGCAGCCCCTAGCTAGCCTCCAGGTGCTGCAACAGCAGTCCCTAGCTAGCCTCGCGGTGCTGCTGCTGCCGCGCTGGAGCATGCCGGCCACGCGGCAGGCGGCGCCCCGCAGCGGCAGCAGGCGCCGGGCGCGCCGCAGCCGTGACGTCTACGCTGCGGCAGCAGCCACTAGCCTGTAGGCGCTGCTGTCGCCGCGCGGGAGCACGCCGGCCACGCGGCAGGCAGCGGCGCGCAGCGGCTGCAGGTGCCGCGCGTGCCGCTGCTATCGTAGCGGTGATGTCTACTACGCTGCGGCGGCAGCCCCTAGCTAGCCTCCAGGCGCTACTGTCGCCGCGCTGGAGCACGCCGGCCACGCAGCAGGCAGCGGCGTGCAGCGGCAGCAGGTGCCGGGCGTGCCGCTGCTGTCGTAGCGGTGACGTCTACGCTGCGGCGGCAGCCCCTAGCTAGCCTGCAGGCGCTGCTGCTACCGCGCTGGAGCATGCTGGCCACGCAGCAGGCGGTGGGCAGCGCCAGCAGGCGCCGGGCGCGCCGCAGCAGTGACGTCTACGCTGCGGCGGCAGCCCCTAGCTAGCCTCCAGGCGCTGCTGCTGCCGCGCTGGATCACGCCGGTCACGCAGCCACCGGGGGCGGGTTGGACGGCAGCGGCAGGCGCCCGGCGCACCGGCGCTACCGGGGCGTGCGGTGCAGGATGTCGGCCGCCCTGTCGCAGCACGCGGGGTGGGGAGCGGCGGGGTCGCCCTCGCGTGCTGCTTCTGTTGCTGCTGCCGCTGCTGCTGCTGCTGGTTTGATGTTGCTGCTGCTGCTGCTGCTGTAGACGCCGCACTCCAGGGCGCCCCCGCCGAGCAGCACATGGGCACCGCACAGCACGGGGCGACCCGCTCAAGAACAGTGCTCGAGCCGTAACAGCGGGGCCCGAGTCCACGTTTGCCAGGTGGCACGCGTGTGCAAGTGTGGGACGGACCAGTGCAAGTGCGCGATGGACCGACCGACCATCCGGCCGAACGACCGCCCAACTGGCCATCCAGCCACAGCCCGACCGACCACGTCAGTGCGAGCACGCGACGGCTGTTGGTCGACAGGGGGGGTAGCTGCAGCTGGTGTGCCCAGGCGCCGGCCCCCCCTCCGTTTCGCATCCTATGCTTTCATTTTCGCAGCGTGTGCTGCATCTCGTCAGATCAACGGAGCCTCGTGCTCCGTTCTGCCCCACACACACAGGGGTCCGAGTGGGGCGGCATGCAACGCAATCATGTCTTATGGTGTTTCGTGTGTTCCGTTGTGCACAACCCTGCAGTATCACCTGATCGTGGGGGTCAGGATTGCCAGTGGCAGGGAAGTGCTGTGGTTTTGCAAGTACTGCCGTACAGCCGTACTGCTGTACTCTATGTTTTATAGCGGTTCGCAGTGACCGCAGTCAACTCACTCAAGAGCTGAACTCAACCCGTCGCCTGAAACCTGAATCCTTCCGGCCCACAGTTATGTACATACACACGGCTGGCGCAGCATCCCCTGGGCATCCAACAGCACTCGCGAGGTAGCCAAACGCCACTGCTGTTGTCGCACGCTCATTTATTTCCGCACCACTACAACAACACTACAACACTACAACGACACGTTGCGTATCTGTTTACTGCATTGTGGTGGGACATGGTGTTTCCCTTCCCGACCCATGAAGCCCATGACTGTTCTACCCCCACGGCTGTAAAAATCATCGGTGTTGTTCGAACCTGGGGGACATCAGGCAGTGGCGTCGTTTGAAATGCAGCTGTGGCTGCTGCCACTGAACCATCGAGATCGGGGAGGCACGATGGGAGTGAATGGCTGGAATGGTGTGAAGCAAGTGTGGCCCAGCAGCAACAAAGACATGGCACACACCTCCACAGAGCGCGCACACGCGTGCCCAGATGAAACTTTCCACACCACCTCGGCCGTGAAAAGTGAGGGCGCCCCACGCGCAGGCCACAATACACCCGGACACACGCAATCTGAACAAGCCCTAAAGCTACCTGATCCAACGGACGCACGGACCTGAACACAGAGCGCTGTGTACTAGTGCACGAGCGCTTGTGCACAGCCGTACAGCTTGCCCTGACTAGCACACGGCTCTGAGAGCCAGCCAGGGGCGCCCTCATCCCCATCACCCCAGTGTCCCTCCCTCCCTCCCCCCCCCACATGCATGCCTGATGCCACCTGACCGTCTGCCACCCCGCACTTGGCTGTTCACAAGGCTGTTCATCACTCCGCCCCAACTCCTTCCCCTGCCTCTTAACGCACAGGCAAGCCACACGTGTAGCCCCCGCTGCCGCCCACGCTCACCCCTCACTCTTTTCTCGTCCCCTTCCCCCCCATGCTGCGCCTCTGCCTCATGCCCACACACAGGCAAGCAGACGTTCAAGCCACACCTACAGCCCCTGCTGCCGCCCATACTCACGTTTCATGATGGTCTCCCCCCCCCCATGCTGCACCTCTGCCTCTCATGCTCTTTGCTGTGCATCTCAAGCTCACCCACAGGCAAGTGGCAGTTCAAGCCACACCTACAGCTCCTGCTGCCGCCCATGCTCACACCTAAAGAGACCCCCCCCCTGCTGTACCTCTGCCTCTCATGCTCTATCCTTGTGCATCTCATGCCCACACACAGGCAGGCAGCAGTTCAAGCCACACTTACAGCCCCTGCTGCCGCCCACGCTCACCTCTCAATCTTCTCACCCCTCCCCCCCCCCATGATGTACCTCTGCCTCTCTTGCTCTATGCTGTGCATCTCATGCTCACACAGGCAAGCAGCAGTTCAAGCCACACGTACAGCCCTGCTGCCACCCACGCTCACCTCTCACTCTTTTATCACTTCCCTCCCCCCCCTCATGCTGCGCCTCTGCCTCATGCCCACACACAGGCAAGCGGCAGTTCAAGCCACACCTACAGCCCCTGCTGCCGCCCATACTCACGTCTCAAGATCCCCCGCCCCCCTGCTGTACCTCTGCCTCTCATGCTCTATGCTTGTGCATCTAATGCCCACACACAGGCAAGCAGCAGTTTAAGCCACACTTACAGCCCCTGCTGCCGCCCACGCTGATCTCTCACTCGTTTCTCATCCCTCCCCCCCCCCCATGCTGTGCCTCTGCTCCATGCCCGCACACAGGCAAGCAGCAGTTCAAGCCACACCTACAGCCCCTGCTACCGCCCACGCTCACCTCTCACTATTTTCTCATCCCCCCCCCCCTGCTGCGCCTCTGCCTCATGCCCGCACACAGGCAAGCGGCAGTTCAAGCCACACGCTCAGCCCCTTGAACCGCCCATGTTTTCCGACCAGTCGTGCGGGCACCTGCTAACAGAGGCGGTGGCAGGCAGGCGAGTAGCCAGGCAGGCGAGCAGTTAGGCGGGTCCCGTACGGGGCGGCAGGCAGGCGAGCAGTAAGGCGAGTCCCGTACCTTCTGACGCTGTGGTGTCACGCGCTGGTTCTAGGGAGGGAGGGAGGGAGGGGAGGGAGGGGAGGGAGGGGAGGGGAGGGGAGGGGAGGGAGGGGAGGGGAGGGGAGGGGAGGGAGGGGAGAGAGGGAGGGGAGGCAGAGAGGCAGAGAGGCAGGGAGGCACGGAGGGACCGCACACGCACACGCACACGCACACATACACAGGCGCATCGCCGCCCTGCGCCAGATCATCGGCCGCTCCATGTTTGGCGCGCGGCTGAGCCCCGAGCATGCGGGTGCGCTGCGGTGCCAGAGTGAGGCACTGGCGGCAGTGATCCCCCTGCAAGCCGTATACCGCACGGGGTCGGATTTCACATTTCCCAGAAACCATTTGACACTTGGTGGGAGAGGGCGTGGAGGGGTGCGTTGAAAGCTCTCGCCAAGAGCAGCACACCGGCATGACTGCGCGAACACCCGTTATGTATTGCGCTTGGTATGTGCGGTCAAAGTTGCTCGAGCCGGGGAAAAACTAACTACTAAAATCCTTCCCAGGGGTCACTGACTGGCGGAGCAGGAGGCAGAGGGGGCGGTGGGTGGCGGTGGAATGGGGGGCGCACCAGCCATCCGGTTCCCGACGGGCTAAGGAGGCAGGTTTTACAGGTTGTAAACGTGCGCGCCCGGAGGACCCCGGGGCGTGAGTTGAGGCCTCGACTACACGTCTAGGGGAGCTCTACTAGCACAGCCCACAAGGCCACGCTAAAGAGGCAGCTGAAGCAGGTACAGTCCCCGATCGGGTTGCTAGATCCGAGAAGAATCTGCCGGGGCGAGAGAAGGTCGAGTTGGTGTAAAATCGACTCGACTCTGATGTTGACCGCTGTCTCGCGCCTGCATCCAGGTGAAGCTACGGATTTTGCCACTGAACCATCGAGATCGGAGAGGCACGACGGTGGTTTGCTGTGAAAGCAAGTGTGGCCGCCTCCTCCCCACACAGAGCCGGAGACAGCTGAAGGCCCTGTTCCCATTAGAGCTGCAGGGGGCATAGCAGTTTCAACAGTAGCAGTTACAATAGTGCAACTAGGTCAACAACCCACTGCACATGTGTGAGCCCAGGGGGTTCAAGGGTGTGCCGTAACTCATCCAGGAGGTCAATCGACTGCTCTTATCGAGCAGCTGGCACCACTCCCGTCAACAAATGAGCAAAAGTGAAGATCATCTACCACCTTGCCCGAGCTCAACTTTGGACAAGCACATCTTTGCCAAAAAAGCAAAACAACTAGAGATATACATTGGACAAGTAAATCTTTGCCAAAAAAGCAAAAAACAACGGGAGCAGAATTGGAGAGCGCCCGGTCATGTGTGCGCGTCTCAACTAGCTGTACACATTTGGGCCTCGCTATTTATTATTATTTACCCTCCACACAGAACAAGAACAGCGCCGCGTTCTCCTGCAAGTGCTGCCATGTGCCGACTCAGCCTTCTTCCCACCCCGTGGAACTTCATCCCACAAACCCCTCATCTTCATCTACCACCCCCTTCATCTTCCACCCCTTCATCTTTATCTTCCAACCCCTTCATCTTTGTCTTCAGCCCCTTCATCTTCATCTTGAACCCCTTCATCTTCATCTTCAACCCGTTCATCTCCATCTTCAACCCCTTCATCGTTGTCTTCAACCCCTTCATCTTCATCTTCACCCCCTTGACGGTCAACCCCTCCCCGGTCAACTCCCCGGTCAACCCCTCCCCGGTCAACACCCCGGTCAACTGAGTCTCAAATCACGCCCCGGGGGTCCAGGCGCGTACATGTGAAACTCACTTCGTTCCTCGGGAGCCTGTAAAAAACCCGGTAAACTTCCTCCCCCGTGGTCAAATCCAGTGAAACTCCCTCACGCCCCGTTCAACCCCCGCCCCATTTCAAGCCGCGTCAAAAACGGGGGGCGGTGTGCAGTGCAGTGCTGCTGCTGCCATGTGCCAAAAACGGGGGGCGGCGGGCAGTGCAGTGCTGCTGCTACCACATGTCGCAGCAGACGTGCACAAACTGCTGCTGCTGATGCTGTGGCGGTGTGTGTCAGCCGCTGCTGCAGCTGCAGCAGCTGCTGCTGCTGCTGTCATGTGCCACCACAGACGAGCACAAACTGCTGCTGCTGTGGCGGTGTGTGTCAGTCGCTGCTGCAGCTGCAGCTGCTGCTGCTGTCATGTGCCGCCACAGACGTGAACAAGCTGCTGCTGCTGCTGCTGCTGTGGCGGTGTGTGTCAGCTGCTGCTGCTGTCATGTGCTGCCACAGACGTGCGCAAACTGCTGCTGCTGCTACTGCTGCTGTCAGGTGCTGCCACAGATGTGCACCAACTCAGCAACGCGGCACGCAGTGCACGCGGATGCCGGGCGGGCGGATCTGCAGCGTGAGCGCCGTGCTCTCCCGCGCACGCACACCCGCAGCGCCGCCCGTCTGCATAGTGGCGGTGTGCAAGCGTGCAGCATGGTGTGAGTGTGAGTGAAAGTGTGTGCATGTGTGTGTGTGTGTGTGTGTGCATGTGTGTGTGTGTGTGTGTGTGTGTGAGCGCGCACGCCCGTAGCGCCGCCTGTCTGCACGGTGGCGGTGTGCATGCTTGCAGCATGGTGTGAGTACGAGTGTGAGTGAAATTGTGTGTGTGTGAGTGTGTGTGTGTGTGTGCGTGCGTGCACGTGTGTGCATGTGCGTGTGTGCATGTGTGTGTGTGTGAGCGCGCACGCTCGCAGCGCCGCCCGTCTGCACGGCGGCGGTGTGCATGCGTGCAGTATGGTGTGAGTGTGAGTGAAAGAGTGTGTGTGTGTGTGTGTGTGTGTGTGCTTGTGTGCATGCGTGTGTGTGTGTGTGTGTGTGTGTGTGAGCGCGCACGCCCGCAGCGCCGCCCGTCTGCATGGTGGCGGCGTGTGCATCAATCGCATGCGAGCAGAATCGTGTGAGCGCTTCGTGTGCGTGTGGGTGTGGTGGCTGGGAGGGCGTGGGCAGGCAGGCGCACGCACACACGCACACGCATACACACACATACGCATGCAAACACGCACACACACATGCATGGCAGGCGCACGCACACACGCACACGCATGCAAACACGCACGCATGCAAACACGCACACGCACATGCATACACACACACACACCGACACAGAGGTCGCACCTCCTCTGCCAGCTCCACGCGGAAGCTGCCCAGCAGCTTTGCCAGCACCGCCAGCACCTCCAGCTGCATGTGTGTGTGTGTGTGCTTGTGTGTGTGTGTGCTTGTGTGCGTGTGTGTGTGTGTGTGTGTGTGTGTGTGTTTGTGTGTGTGTTTGTGTGTGTGTGTGTATGTGCACGTGTGCATGTGTTCATCCGCGTAGAAGGTGCTCAGCAGCTTCGCCAACACCCAGCCAACACCGCCAGCACTTTTTTTTAGTGTGTCGCCGGTGCATGCGACTCACGCTCGTGTAACAATTGATTGGGTTATGTGTGAGTGTGCATGAAGAACAGCGCAGCACAGCGCAGCACAGCACAGCACAGCGCGGCACAGCACAGCACAGTGCAGCACAGCGCAGCACAGCGCGGCACAGCGCGGCACAGCACAGCACAGCGCGGCACAGCACAGCACAGCGCAGCGCAGCACAGCGCAGCGCAGCGCAGCGCAGCACAGCACAGCACAGCACAGCACAGCACAGCACAGCGCAGCGCGGCACAGCGCGGCGCAGCGCGGCACAGCACAGCACAGCACAGCACAGCACAGCACAGCACAGCACAGCACAGCGCAGCGCAGCGCGCAACACCACCCTCAATGCTCACCGCAGCTTTGCGAGACTCTGCCCCACGCAGTTGCGCAGCCCCTTGCTGAACGGCACATCCCAACAAGCAAGCCCAGCCAAGGCCAGCCAAGCAGACTCCACAAAGCACACCACAAAGCACACCACAACACCCTCTCGGGTTCAGGGTTTAGGGTCTAGGGTCTAGAATCTAGGGTTTAGGGTTCAGGGTATCCCTCCGCATCTTAGCGTGGCTCTGCCCCATGCAGTTGCGCGGCCCTTCGCTGAACGGCACATCCCAAGGCCAGCCAAGCGGACTCCACACAGCACACCACACATCACACCACACCACGCCACCCTCAATACCGACCGCACCTTAGCAAGGCTGTGCCCCACGCAGTTGCGCGGCCCCTCGCTGAACGGCACATCCCAAGCCCAGCCCAGCCCAGCCAAGCAGACTCCACACAGCACACCGCACACCACACCAACCTCAATGCCCACCCGCACCTTTGCGAGGCTCTGCCCCACGCAGTTGCGCGGCCCCTCGCTGAACGGCATGAAGCTGATCTGGTCGGCAACAGACGGCGGTACGTGGCTACCACTGCCACTGCCGCTGGCGTCCTCATCGCTGCGTCCGCTGCGTCCGCTGCCGCCGCCGCCACCGCCGAAGCTGCCGCCGCTGCCGCGCACAAAGCTGCTGCCCACAGGGCTGAACGCGGAGGGGCCAGCGACGTACGTCGCGGTGGGAACGCGCGCCCAGCGCTCGGGCGCAAACACCTATGGGGCAGGCGTGCGTCCGTGCGTGCGTAAGTGTGTGTGTGTGTGTGT
>VFSX01000155.1:152853-180353 GCA_016618255.1 Chlamydomonas sp. UWO 241
CAACCGTCTCACACCCAGACTATGGAAAAGTAACGACATCCAGCCCTCCACCAAGATCCAACTCTACAACGCCTTTGTCACATCCGCCCTCTTGTACAGCTGCCAAGGCTGGACACTCAACGTCGCCCACACACACCGCCTGGAAGTGACTCACAACCGCTTCCTCCGCAGCATAAAGCGAATCCCCCACAACCTCTCCCCATCCTCCCCTCACACCTCCACCTCTGAGATGCACGCTAAGGACCCACCCACAGCGCCCATCATCAACTCCATCAACAAACATCGGATGTCGTTTATCGGATCCCTTGCCCGCCACCTCCCTCCCTCCCTCTCCCCCTTCCCCCCACCCACCTATCACCCCCTCCCCACACCTCAATCTTCCCACCTACTGCCGCTCTCTTTATGTTCCGACGCCCGGACGCCCAGATGCCTGACAGGGTGGGTGCCATCACCTCGTACCGTCTCAACGCCCACGAGATGTTCACGTCTGCCCAGTTCATGAGTGTCGTCAAGACGCTTTACGAGAAGGCCATCAAGGCACACGCCGAGGACCCTGCGATCACCCCTCCTGAGCTCGCCGCCATCCTGGAGGCCAGGAGGCTCCCTCCCAAGTGGACCACCCTAGCTAGGTTCCCACACCTGTGGGACAGCATCTGCCGCGGGGTAGCTGAGGCCGGATCAGCCCCACAACCGTAACCACACGCAGCACAACCACAATTGACAGTTTCTGATGACAGTTTTTCGGATCCCGCAAACAACCCCAAGCCCACGGATATCCTCTCGTACTAGCGCATATGGTTGGTCACCCGCTACTGAACGAACTTAAGATCCAAGGGTCCTCGACTCATGAAACGATTGCCGGGGGGTGCTTTAGCACTGGCAAGAGCCGTTATCTAGGTTGCCCGAGCGGTGGGAACTGTAACGTATTTCTCTCTCTCTCTCTCTGTGTGTGTGTGTGGGCGGGAAAGCTCATCCTGCTGTTGTGTTTAGCCTGGGCAAACTGGGCGGTGAGCACGCGCACCTTGGGGTTGCGCCTGTGTGTGTGTGTGTGTGTGTACCTATGTTTTTTTTTGTATTTTGTGGCAAGGTGACACCTAGATGAGGTTTCAGTGGGTGCCAGTCATTTGTGAGCCCAGGCAGAAGCAGAAAAAACATCCTGCTGGATCCTCCCGCAATCATCCTGGTTGTGTGGGAAAAGACAAGGTAGGGAGAGGCAGCAGAGACGGAAGGAGGGAGGCAGGCACGCGGACAAGACACCCAATCAAGGCAGGCACTAGTTGAGTGGGGAAAGAGAAGTAATGGAGAAGCACCAGAGACGGAGGGAGGCAGGCGTACACTCCATCAAGGCAGACTCTGGTCATACACGAAATGAGTGGAATGACAAGGTAGGGAGGGTGACTGATGGATGGAGGGAGGCTGGCAGGCACCCCATCAAGGCAGACACTGGTCGTGTGAGGAAAGAGAAGGTAGCGAGAGGGGACCGGACGGAGGGAGGGAGGCAGGCAGACACCCCATCAAGGCAGACACTGGTCGTGGGGGGAAAGAGAAGGTATAGAGAGGGGACCGGACGGAGGGAGGGAGGCAGGCAGACACCTCATCAAGGCAGACACTGGTCGTGTGGAGAAAGAGAAGGTAGGGAGAGGCACCAGAGACGGAGGGGGGGAGGCAGGCAGACATCCCATCAAGGCAGACACTGGTCGTGGGGGGAAAGACAAGGTAGGAGGTCACTCGGGCGCCGGCTGGGCTGCACCGCAACGTGCGGTCGACTTCTAAGAACATGTTCACGAGGAGGATTCAGTTGCACACGCACCCACTGAAACCATAGCAAGAAGATGATGTTACGAAGCTGCACACCAGATTTCAGCTCTAACAGAGGGGCAACGGACGGGGGGAGGCAGGCAGACACACACACCATCAAGACAGACCAAAACCCACCCTGCCGGATCAGCCGCGCCAGCTGCGCGCCGATGTCTTGGTTATGAATCAGAGGGAGAAGGCAGGGAGGGGAAATGGACGGAGGAAAAGGGAAGACGCACAACGGACGGACGGAGGCAGATAAGACACACAAGACAGATCAAACCCCACCCTGCCGGATCAGCCGCGCCAGCTGCGGGCCGATGTCCTGGATGTGTGGGGAGGGGGAGAAGGCAGGAACGCCAAATGGCCGGAGGGAGGCAGACAGACAAAACCGCACCCTGCCGGATCAGCCTCGCCAGCTGCGTGCCAATGTCCTGGTTGTCGTTGCCGTCGTCGTCGCGCTCCAGCATCTTGTCCAGCAGGCGCGACATCTCGGCCTGCAAGCGAGAGTGCGTGTGTGTGTGTGTGTGTGTGTGTGCGTGTGTGTGCGTGCGTGTGTGCGTGTGCGTGTGTGTGTGTTGGAGTGTGTGCGTGCGTGTGTGTGTGAGTGTGCGTGTGATACACACTATGCACTCGACCTGGGCGTTCGCAATGCTGCCCCCCCCCCCCACACACACACACCACACACCACACACACGCCCAACCACCCACCCACCACCCACACAGGCACGCTGCTGCTGCTGCTGCTGCTGAATTTCACCGAGAAGTCCGCAAACGCCGCGATGCCCCCTCGCCCCACCACACACACAAGCATGCACACACGCACACACACACACACACACGCTGCTGCTGTTGCTGCTGAATTTCACACGCACGCACACACACACACACACACACACACACACCTGGAAGTCTGCAAACGCCGCGACGCCCGCGCGCCCCTTTCCAAAGTATCCCGACTTGGTGAGGTCGAAGAGCCACGGCGCGCGCGAGCGCAGCGGGCTGGCGATCCTGCGGGGGGAATTTGGTGCGCGTACGTGCGGGGTTGAGGGCATGTGTTGGGTGCAGGCATGCGGTGGAAGCTGATGAGCCATGGCAACACGCGCACGCGCAGCGGGCTAGCGATCCTACGGGGGGAATTTGGTGCGGGCATGCGCGTTCAGTGCGTGCCGACGGGGTGTAAGTTTAGTGCGGGGACCGTTTGGTGAAGGTATGCAGTGGAAGCTGAAGAGCCAAGGTGCGTGCGCACGTGCAGCGGTCTGGCGATCCTGTGGGGGGAATTTGGTGCGCGGTCAGTGCATGCACGTTCAATGCATGCCGACGGGGGGCGCATTTGGTGCACGGTGGTGAAGGCATGCGGTGGAAGCTGAAGAGCCATGGTGCACGCGCGCGTGCAGCGCGCTGGCGATCCAACAGGGGAAATTTGGTGCGCGTTCAGTGCATGCCGACGGGGTGCGCACTTGGTGTGGGGACCGTTTGGTGAAAGCATGCGGGGAGGGAGAGGGGGGCGGTGCAGTGGCACGCATGGAAGCAGCACGGCAGCACGCGCAGCAGGTCGCAAATGCACACGCACGCACACACACACACACATACACACACACACACACACACACGCACATGCACCTCCGCATGCACTCGTGGCAACAGCACGGCACACACACAGCAAGCCGCACATGCACATGCACACACATACACACACACGCACCTCAGCATGCACTCATGGAAGCAGCGCATCAGCACACGCAGCAGGCCACACACACACACGCACACACACACACACTCAAACACACACGCACACACACACACGCACGCATGCACCTCAGCATGCACTCATGGAAGCAGCGTGGCAGCACGCGCAGCAGGTGGCCCGATGGCGCGGGGTCCTCCTGTAGCACGCTGCGGTACTCGTGGCCAAAGCCAGCCTGCACATATGCGAGGGAAAAAGGTGGGTGAGCACTGATGGGTGCGTGTGCGTGTGTGTATATGTGCGTGTGTGCGTGTGTGTGTGTGTGTGGGGGGGGGTCCTCCTGCAGCACGATGCGGTACTCGTGGCCAAAGCCAGCCTGCGCAAAGATGGGTAAGAGGTGGGTCAAGGTGGAGCACAACATGTGTGTGTGTGTGCGTGTGTGTGTGTGCGTGTATCGAGGGGGGGGGGCCTCCTGCAGCACGCTGCGGTACTCGTGGCCAAAGCCAGCCTACGCATATGTACGAGGAAATGGAGGTGGTTGAGCACTGATGGGTGAGTGTTGTGTGTGCATGTGTGTGTGTGTGTGTGTGTTTGTGTGCGTGTGTGTGTAGGGGGGGTTCTCATGCAGCCCGATGCGGTACTCGTGGCCAAAGCCAGCCTGCGCAAAGATGGGTAAGAGGTGGGTCAAGGTGGAGCACATGTGTGTGTGTGTGTGTGTGTATCGAGGGGAGGGGTCCTCCTGCAGCACGCTGCGGTACTCGTGGCCGAAGCCAGCTTGTACATATAAACGAGGTAATAGAGATGGGTGAGCACTGATGGGTGCATGTGAATGTGTGTGTGTGTGTGTATGCGTGTGTGTGTGTGTGTGTGTTTGTGTGCGTGTGTGTGGAGGGGGGGTTCTCATGCAGCACGATGCGGTACTCGTGGCCAAAGCCAGCCTGCGCAAATATGGGTAAGAGGTGGGTCAAGGTGGAGCACATGTGTGTGTGTGTGTGTGTGTATCGAGGGGGGGGATCCTCCTGCAGCACGCTGCGGTACTCGTGGCCGAAGCCAGCTTGTACATATAAACGAGGTAATAGAGATGGGTGAGCACTGATGGGTGCATGTGCATGTGTGTGTGTGGTCGGGGGGGGGGCGGGGAGGGGGGTCCTCCTGCCGCAGCTGCATTACTCGTGGCCAAAGCCAGCCTGCAGACAGATGTGCGCAAGGTGGGCAGGGATGGGTTGCTGCTGATATGTGGGGTGTGATCACTGGCGTGCACGTGTGTGTGTGTGTGTGTGTGCGTGTAAAGGGGTGTCGCCCTGCGGCACGATGCGGTACTCGTGGTCAAAGCCAGTCTGCGCAAATATGGGCAAGAGGCTGTGTGAGGGAGGTGGGCTGCTGCAAGGTGGGGCATGCCACGTGTGTGTGCGTGCGTGCGTGTGTGTGGGCACGTGTGTGTGTTTGTGTGTGTGTGTGTGTGCGTGCGTGTGTCCGTGTGTGTGCGTGCGTGTGGGCATGTGTGTGTGTGTGTGTGTGGGCATGTGTGTGTTTGTGTGTGTGTGTGTTTGTGTGTGTGTGAAGAGGGCGTCCTCGTCGCCAAAGCCAGAGAGTGTGCACATATACGAGGCGGCCCTCAGAAGCACTCACCGCCCCAACGACGTCGAGCGTCACACGCAGCGCCATCTGGTCACAGTGTTGACCGAAATGCGGCCTGCCTAGGAAGTAACGAAGACCTACACCCAACCCATAAAAGACCCACCCTGCAACCCGCTTTACCCACATCCCGCAACCCCAAACCCCAAACCCCAAACTCCAAACCCCTTGAACCCTGCCCTAAACCCCAACCCCCAACCCTCAAACACCAAACCCCAACCCCCAACCCCCAACCCCCAAACCTCTTGAACCCTGCCCTGAACCCTAACTCCTGAGCCCTAAAAGCCTTACCGCCCCAATGACGTCGAGCGTCACACGCAGCGCCATCTGGTCTGCGTCGACCGACGCTGCCGGCCCCTTTGCACGCAGCACGTTGATCATTTCATCCACGCAGTGCAGCTGTGCATGTGAGTGTGTGTGCGTGTGTGTGTGTATGTGTGTGTGTGTACGTATGTGCGTATGCGTGTGCGTGTGTGTGCGTGAGTGTGCGTGTGTGTGGTGCGCGTCGAGCAATGCTGATGGCCCTTGGCACGCAGCACGTCGATAATCTCATCCACGCATCGCAGCTGCAAAAGAGGTCATGCAACCTTTTGCGAAACAGGCGCATGCAACCTGTTACGAAGCAGGTTGGATGAAGCAGGTTGATGGACATAACAGGTTGCCACATGGCAGACAAGACATGTCTTACTTAAGGGCCCCAGCATAAGCATGCTGCAGAAGGGTCCCAGCAGGCTGCAGGCTGCAAGCTGCAGGGTCCCAGCAAGCTGTAAGCTGCAAGGTCGCAGCAGGCTGCAGGTTTTACAGGTTTAACACGTGAGCGCCCGAAGGACCCCTGAGCGTGAGTTGACGCCTAGACTGCACGTCTAGGGGAGCTCTACTAGGAGAGCCCGCAAGGCCATGCAGAGGGTCCCAGCAGGCTGTGCAACGTATTGCACCAGGTGAAAACCCCATCCCTAGCTATGGGGGCCTAGTGCTTTGACCAGGTCCAGGGCGTGCGCGCACGTTGGGGGTGTACTCTCACCCCTACCAGGTCGCCAGCCAGTTTCAGCCTGGAACTGAGTGTAGGTGTCGGGCGCTAGCGCCAAAACAGGTCTAGTGCATCGCAACTGGTGTCACACAGGCTGTAAAATCCATCATCTCTGTCTCTGTCTGATGATGGATTTTGCAGTCAAGGAGATGACGTGCGCACGACCGTGGTCAGCTAGAGCTGCCCCACCAGGCACCCAACTGGGTTGGCTGGCTACTGATGATGGATGTTGTAGTCAAGGAGATGACTTGCACACGACCGTGTTCAGCACGTACTGCCCCAGCACCCAACCAGTGATATCCTTTTCGGCTCTAGACGGCCATTTGGCTGTATTCCGGCTGCACCTCGACCTTGAGCACAGCTCGACCTATTCAGTGGACTGCTAGTCTGATAAGCCCTCCAGATAGAGCTCATAAAGAGCTCGCAAATTACCGATGCATATGGGCACGCGGTTAGCGGGAGGTCAACGGTCAACGCGGTAAAAGTAAAATCTGGCTGTGGAAGAATTCATTAAAAATCACGAAAACCACTGCACCCAACTGCCCCCCGCACTCCTTGTGGGCGTGGCATACCTGTTACACACAGCGCTGTTGCCGTGTGTTGGGTGTCAAAGTGCTCCTGCCTCGCACTGGACTGTCTTGCCCACCCGGTCCAGGGGAGTAGGCAAGGCCAGTGGGAACCCCACACTTGGTTCCCACCCCCAGCTAGAGGACGCATACAGTCCCTGCTAGCCACTGTAGAGCCTTGGTCCAGCTAAGAGGCGCAGGCATGACGGGCTAGAGGGGGTGTATGTGACAACACCGCCCTTCCACACGGTAAAATAACCCTGACAGCAAACGCACAAGGAACAAGTAACGTGGGGTTTCCAGCAAAGCAGGCCCTTGCACACGGTAAAATAACCTTGACCGCAAACGCAACAGCTAAAATTAACAATATAATAACGAAGCAGCAAATCCCGGATGCGATGACACGTGCTCGTGAACACCTACGATGATTGGGAACTTGTGCTCGACGCTCTGCGCCGCAAAAGAAAAAAACATACATATCATATCTGAACCTGGCAACAAGATCCCCGATCTGTTTTTCTGCAATAAAATACCGTATAGGGATCATCTAGGGCTTTTGGGAGTACACAGATACCCACAAAGATTGGGAACTTAGGGTTTGATGCGACATCAAAGGCGTCCTATGGACTGTAAAATCGACCACCGACCTCATCACACATCTGAACGGTTTAGGGTTTAGGGTTAAGGGTTTAGGGCTGACAACAAGCCAACAACAAGCATAAACGAGCACCGCCACTGATACCCACAATGATTGGGAACTTGTGCTTGACATTTTGCCACGCAAACGCGCGTGCGACCGCCTTGCGAACAGCATGCCACTGAGGGTCTGCCTCCGAAGTCAGAAGGTTGGCGTGCTGCTCGTGCGGGGAGGTCATCTGCGTAGGCGTGTGTGTGTGTGTGTGTGTGTGTGTGTGTGTGTGTGTGTGTGCGCGTGTGTGCGTGTGTGTGTGTGTGCATATGTGTTTGGGTGTGTGTGCCGAGAGGTTGTGTTCCACATGTGTGTGTGTGTGTGTGTGTGTGTGTGTGTGCGTTTTGTGCGTTAACGTTTGTTCGATTTCTGAAACAATTGCCGGTGCGTGTGCTTAAGCACAGTCAACAGTCAACGACCAGTCAACAGTCAACAGTCAACGACCAGTCAACAGTCAACAGTCAACAGTCAACAGTCAACAGTCAACAGGCGTTATTCCAGGAGGTCGCCCGAGTGGTGGGAGCTGTGACGAATGCCTCTCACTCTCTCTCTCTCTCTCTCTCTCACTATCTCTCTCCCTCTCACTCTTTCTCTCTGTGCGTATGTGTGCACTCACCCCGTTGGTTGGAATATAATGCCTCTCAGCCTTGGCACGGCCTCAAGTGGGTGTGTATGTGTGCGTGTGTATGTGTGCATATGTGTGTGTGTGCACTCACCCCGTTGATGGGTATGTAGTACTTTGCAGCCTTGCCGAGCGCTCCTGGACCTCGGCCGACGATGGTAGCCAGTGCTGTGGGCTGCGTGTGCGCGTACGCGTCAGGGGTGTATTTGGGGGCATGCCACTCATCGGTTTTCCAGGAGAGGGCCTCCCTGACTCATCGGCTTTCCAGGAGAGGGCCTCATAGACTCATCGGCTTGCTATTTTTTCCTGAGGGCTGCGCCCCCGGTCCCCGGCTGTCCGTAGTCTTGTGTTGCCGTGATACGGTCTCTCACACAACTTCCTCAGAGTCAGAGACAGCTTCGTGGCTTTACAGTTCATGCCGTTCTCTCTTAGAGATTACCTACGTCAGACACGATAGTGCCACTTCCACTCTCTCACTCACATCCCCACTAGCTGCATGTGCGTCAACGCGAAAATCACCACCATGATCAATCAAATTTAGAATTATTCCGAATCAAAATAAATAAACAAATCAGGCCCTGAGGGTGCCCTGTGGGGCCAGGAGGCGACAACAGGGAAAACAGTAGACAGCGCAAAGGCTTTAGCGCTTCTTGAGGTCAATGAGGGGGAAGTCGTCTTCGTCGGACTCGAGCTCATCAGGCTCACCAGCGTCCTCCTCCTCAGCAATGTTCCCCTCAACATCAAACGCGACCGCCGGGTCGACGTCCTCCAGCCCCTCCTTCTCCAGCAGGCTTGCAGCCTCGTCCAGATCGCGATCAAGGAACGAAACCTGCACGCGGCTCACCTCCTCGACCAGCCTCTTCAAGAGGCTGGGGGGGTTGACTCCCTGAGACTGCAGGGAGGCACCGGACAGCTTCTCTGCAGCCTCGTTGATCAGGCTGTTGTTCTCTGACTCCCTCGGGCCGGTGAACGACTGGGCAAGGTGCCAGGTGCGGAGCAGGGAGTCCACCATGAGGATCATGAGGCGGCTGCGGAGGCGGTCTTGAGGATGCGGTGGATGCTGAAGCCACGCTCGACCTCGGCGGTGTGCAGAGCCATCACGTGGTACACGTTCATGAGTAGGATGATGTTGGGCACCATGAGAGAGTCGGAGCTGCGCGCAATGAAGCGCCACAGGTTGAGCATAGTTGCCGAGGGGGTGAGCGCCAGCCTGTCCTTGATGACGGTCTTGACATGCTTGAACTCAGTGTCGAGCGTGGCCATGAATGACTCGCCGCGCGCAGAGAAGGGAGAGTTGGGCAGCCCATCCCCGGACCAGAAGTGGTCCTTAAGCTGCTGAAAGGAATCGTTGCCGAAGTCATCTAGCTCTGCGTGCCCCATACCAATGTTCTGAACTGGGTCAAAGATGGTGAAGCAGGCCAGAATATCAAGGGAGGGGACGTCGTCGAAAAAACTCTCCTTCAGGCTCTCAATGGCCGCGTCAGCAAAATCTGCTGCAAACTTGTATGCGGTGGTCATCTTGAAATTGCCCTTGAAAAACTTGACCTTGGCAGGTGGTGGGGCGCCTGAGGTGGTGGGCGGGGTCCACACCCCGTCATCATCGACGTTATCAACTAGACCCTTGGCAGTTGGGCAGGTCTCAGCAGAAAAAAATGTTAGGTTCTTAAAAACGTTAAGCTGGGCAATGGTGGCGGTCAAACGTTTTTTTCAGGGAGGGGCTTAATGCTGTTGCTCTGCAACGCCTTGGAAAGCTTATCGACAGGGCTGAGCAAATCGATCTGTAGATACAAAAAGACTGCCTGCTTATAACTCAAGAGCTTCGACAGAACGAGCCTAGCCTTTTCCCACGTCTTTGAGCGCGTCGACACCTCATCGGGGCAGTCCTTCCTTAGGGTCAGGTATTCAATCAAAGCGTGGAGGTTGAGGCGCAGAACCAGCGTGGCTTCCTTGCGAGACCACCAACGCGTTGTAGTAAAATTCGGAAACTTCAAGCGGGTCAGATTGGGGTAGTTATTTTTGGCAAATAACTCCCACTCGCTGGTCCTCTTGGCGCTCTTGCAGAACAGGTGGTGCACGTTGGAAGTAATAGTGTCAAGTGCTTTGCATGCTGTGGTAAGGGTGGTCTTAGTTCTGGTGGTAACATCCACCATAACAAGTGCACACCGGTGCGCGACGCAATGGACAGTAAGTAGGTAGGGGTTCATCCGCCTAAGCTTTGTCATAACGCCATTGCAACAGCCAGTGAACACGTTTGCGCCGTCGGTGCAGAAGCCGACCATGCGGCTGCTGTCCAGTTCCAGCACCTCCATCACCTTAATAAGAACATCGTGGATAGAGTCTGCACCGGCTTGAGACAGCTTCACAGTACATAGGTACTCTACTGTCGGCTCAAGGAGCTCGGCACAGTACACAACATAGATTAGAAGGTGATCCTCGGTACTGCAGTCGGTACTGCCGTCAACCATAAGCGTAAAACAGGGGGCAGCTCGAATTTGTACGAGCTGCCGGCTCAGGAGGACTGAGGAGAGGGTGAGTACGCACGCCGTAAAGTACGACCGATTGTTGTACTTCGCGTTAATACTGGTGTTGCCAGCCTTGGTGAGCACCACCAGTAGGCTGGCAAACTTCAGGCCTGGAAGCAACTCTGTGCAGATCCACAGGGCACCCATGAGCAGAGTTGGTAGCAGGCCTTTCAGGACCTCGACGTGCGCACGCGCGCCAGCATGCGCGGCTGCCACAATGCCGCCGGAGCCACCGTCCTTCTTCACCTTGGCGTCCACAGCATCCTTGTGCTCGTCACACTTGGAGTGCTTGGTGAGGTCGTTGAGGGAGTACACGCTGGCATTGCCAGCAGCGTACGACTTGTTGCTGTTGGCGCCGTAGATCTCGCGGCAGACGGAGCAGCCGACGAGCACGGCGCCGTTGGTGGCGAGGTTGACGGCGGTGGCGATGAAGATGAAGGGGAACGTCTTGATCCACGACTTCTGCGCCTCGGAAGATGGCGGCTTCTTCTTGACGCTGGTGGCGATGGGGGTGGCGTCGATCGTGGGGCCATCAGCCGCGGGGGTGGCCGTGGGGTTGCCGGAGGGACGTCCTCGTGAGGCGGGTGCTCGGGGGCCTGGGCGGGCGCGGCCGGGGCAGCGGCGGCGTGCTTGGCCTTCTTGAGCTGCTTCGCCTCTGCAGTGGTAGTGAGGGGGATGGGGCGGGCTTTAGAAAGAGGCGGGGCAGGGGGGGCTTTGGAAAGAGGCGCAGTAGGGCAGGGCAGGGCAGGGCTGGACCCAGGCTTGAGGCGGGCTGGGTGGAGGCTGGCTTGAGGTAGTCTGGGTGGGGGCTAGAGGCTGGGTGAGGGAGGCTACAGGAGGAGGGAGGGCGTGGAGGGGGGGAGGGGCATTTCGATTTTGAATCCCCCATGCACCATGCGCGCACCCCCCATGCCCATGTGACACTCACGTGACGCAGCCTTCAGGTTGCTGGCCTTCATGAGGTCAAACGCGTTGCGCTTCTTGGGCTCCTCGGCCGGCGGGGGCACGAGCTCGACGTGGTCGTCGACCAGCATGGGGGACGCGGGGTTGTCGTCGGGCGCACGCACGGGCGGTGGCCCGTCGGGCGGAACAGGAGAGGCCATGAGCCGATCGGGTAGCTCAAATACCCCAAGCCGACGAGTCCGATCGGTTTGAAGTGGTCATCGGCTTCGCTGATGACAGGCCCTCCGGGCCCTCACACTCATCGGTTTTCCCGATCCCACCCCAAAACACTCATCGGTTTTGCGCCCTTCGGGCGCCCTGTTCATCGGAATCCGATCGGCGGGTTCACCCCTGGTACGCGTGTGTGTGTGTGTGCGCGTGCTTCTTCGACAATGGTAGCCAGTGCTGTGGGCTGCGTGTGTGTGTGTGTGTGTGTGTGCGTTTGTGTGTGTGTGTGTGCGTTTGTGTGTGTGTGTGTGTGCTTGTGCATGTTAGTGTGCGTGTGTGCATGCGTGTGTGCGTGTGTGTGTGTGCGCGCGCTCCTGAACCTCGGCCGATGATGGTAGCCAGCGCTGTGGGCTGCGTGTCTGTGTGCGTGCGTGCGTGTGCGTGTGTGTGTGTGTGTGTGTGTGTGTGTGTGCGCTCCTGAAACTCGACTGGTGATGGTAGCCAGCGCTGTGGGCTGCGTGTGTGTTTGTGTGTGCTTGTGCGTGTTAGTGTGCGTGTGTGCATGTGTATGTGCGTGTGTGCGTGTGCGCACGCTCCTGGAACTCGACTGGTGATGGTAGCCAGCGCTGTGGGCTGCGTGTGTGTGTGTATGTGTGTGTGTGTGCTTGTGCGTGTGTGTGTGCGTGTGTGTGCGCGTGTGCGTGCGTGCGTGCGTGCGTGTGTGTGTGTGTGCGTGCGTGTGCGTGTGTGTGTGTGCGTGCTCCTGGAACTCGACTGGCGATGGTAGCCAGCGCTGTGAGCTGCGTGCGTGTTTTTGTGCGAGTGTGTGCTACTGTTCCCCTCAAACCCCCTCTCGTCTCCTCACAGCTGTGAGACGATGCCGTCCATCCACAGCAGGCGCCCGCAGGCCCGCCTTCCCCTCCCTCCCCCCCCTACACACTCACCTCCCCCCTCAAACCCGTAGCTACTCAACCACCCAAACCCCCTCTCGTCTCCTCACATCTGTGGCGACGACGCCGTCCATCCACAGAAAGCGCCCACAGACCCCCCTCCCCTCCTTCCCTCCCACACACACTCTCCTCCCCCTAAAACCCGTGGCTACTGAACCCCAAAACCCCTCTCGCCTCCTCACATCTGTGACAATGATGCCGTCCATCCACAGCAGGCGCCCGCAGCCCCCCCCCCCCTACACACTCTTCTACCCCTCGAAAACCCATCGCTGCCAAACCCCCCCAAACCCCCTCTCGTCTCCTTACATCTGTGACAACGACGCTGTCCATGCACAGGAGGCGCCCGCAGACCCCCCCGCCCTTCCCTCCCCCCCCCCCTACACACTCTGCTCCCCCTCAAACCCGTAGCTACTCAACCCCCCAAGCTCCCGTTCGTCTCCTCACATCTGTGACGACGATGCCGTCCATCCAAAGCAGACGCCCGCGGAACACGCCCCCGTACTGGTCTGTCCACTCGAGGAGGACGCGGTGGAAGTCCTTCGGGTGGAACAGTGGTGGTGGTGACGTTTTGGGTAGGAGGTAGGTAGGAGGGGGGTAGGTGGTGACGGTGAAGAGGAGGGGGGGGGGTAGGGGGGGGGGTGATGCGTGTGTGCGGGTGCTGCCCCTGTACTGTTCTGTACACTCAAGGAGGACGCAATGGAAATCCTGCGGGTGGGGGCGGTGTTGTTGGTGATGCATTGGGTCGTAGTGGCGGTGGTGGCGGCGGTGGTGATGCGTGTGTGCGTGTGTGTGTTTCCCCCGTACTGGTCTGACCACTCGATGAGTACGCGGTGGAATGGGATGGGGACGGTGTTGGTGATGCTTTGGGTAGTGGTGGCGGTGGTGGCGGCGGTGATGCGTGTGTGCGGGTGTTGCCCCCGTACTGGTGTGTCCGCTCGAGGACAACGCGGTGGAAGTCCTGCGGGTGGGGGCGGTGTTAGTGATGTTTTGGGTAGTGGTGGCGGTGATGGTGATGTGTGTGTGCGGGTGTTGCCCCCGTACTGGTCTGTCCACTCGAGGAGGACGCGTTGGAAGTCCTGCGGATGTGGGCTTTGATGTGATGGTGGTGGTGTGTGTGTGCATGTGTGTGTGTGGGACGGGGGCGGGGGGGCGTACTGGTCTGCCCAGTCCCAGTTTGAGGGGTCCTGGTGGTGGCGCACGCGTGTCTGTGGTCACCCCCTTTCCCCGCGTGCGTGCGTGTGTGTGAGCGCGCGTGAGCAGGTGTTATGACGTCAGTGCTGGAGCTGCGCGAAGCCAGCCGCCAACACGCATCGCATACGGACACCGTGTTTTGACTATGCCAGGAGTCTGGCATACCGCCTGTCAACTCCTCCCTCCCAGAAGACGCTCGAGCTTCCTTACATGGCGAAACAGCGACATGATGTTGCCGAGGATGGGCCACGCCTCACGCCAGGGTCCCGACATAGCGTCGAGGTCGTGGGGCGGCCGGAGGCGGCTGCGCGTGAGGTCCGGTGCGGGGGAGGCTGTATGTAAGAGGTCAACAAACGTGAGTCGCCTCCTCGTTCTTCCAGCCCCACCTCCGCGCCGCCAACAGCGCCATCCAGGCGGCCAGCAGGGCGACCAACACCAGCCACCACCACGCGGTGTCCATGCCTTCACGACGTTCGTTTTTTGACGGCCCCCTCCCGGGCGGTCTCGGACGTTCGAACCGAACGTCAAGGGTAATGCAGGGATCGTGCGAACGTGCGAAAGAACTGTGCTTGACTGATTACTTGGTGATTAGCACATCAACCTAAAGTTTGATGTCGCCGACGCGGGCGCCGTCGCTGCCCCACACTTGTGCCGCTGCACTGGAAGTCCACTAGAAGCTGCTGCACTGGAAGTCCACTAGAAGTCCACTAGAAGTCCACTAGAAGCCGCTGCACTGGAAGTCGACTAGAAGTCGACTAGAAGTTACGCAGACAGATGACAAGACACCCCGCGGCCCGTGGCGGCGTGCGGGTGTCTTTCACATTGACCACAGACGGCGCCGCGCAAATTGCAGCGTACGAGCAGCAGCAGAATGACAAGCGACAGAGCGACGAGCAGGAGGGCAGCGGCTGGACGACTGTAGGCAGGGGACCTGCGCTCAGCTCGGCCGCCACATGCCCACCCACAGACCCCGCGCCCCTGGCCCCGCCAGCGCCGCACGCAGACGCCGACATGCAGACATTCGCCTCACCGGGCCCCTCAGACAGCGGCAGCAGTGGCCCCGCACGCAAGCACCGGGGCCTCACATGCGAGTCACCATCACCACGCTCAGACATGCCCCCCTCGCGTGTTGACGCAAGCACGCAGGTGGACCTCGTCCACCTACGCTACACAGACGCCTCCACGCAGCCCACGCCGGAGCCGGCCCCGCTGGCGACGAGCGTGGCCAGGGGCACGCAGGTGGGGGCGGCGACGCTCCCCCCTGCTGCCCACCACATCACGGATGGCACCATGTGTGGGGCGCATGTGTGTACTCCCCGGGGTTTGCTTGTGGACCGGGGTGTTTTGGCTTGAGGATCCCTGACTTTTTCTGGCTCTGGCTTTGCCCCTTTGCAGGATCCGCCTACGCGATGATGCCCTCCAGCGGGGGGCAATGTTACTTTTGTCAGGGGGAGGGAGAGGGATAGTGCTGAGGCACTCCGGGCCGTGTGGGGCCCCGGGGGTGGCGGAGGAGTTGAGATGGGTACGAGTTAGGGGCGTGCCGCCTCAGTGATTGTCGAGTGTTGACATGGGCTCGCATTCCCGCACCTGGCTCTCAGATCCGTGTGAGGTATTTCTTTGCGGTTCGTCACAACGGGGGACTGTGCTGGGGGGTTGGTGTGCGCCTCGCTGGCTGTAGAAGTAGCTTTGGGTCTGTGTTTTCACTCGGGGTCTAGGCGCTCCCGTTGTGTTATGCAAACGACGTCGACCACTAGAAGCTTCAGCCCCGCAACTATAGCTCTGCGGGACTGTACCTACCTACCTAGCTACAGCCCCGCTGCTAGCTCTGCGGGGCTGCGGGGGCTGTACCACGATCGCACCCGCCCCCCAAGCTTCTGCCCCAGCTACACCATTCGCGCCCCCCAGACACGTAGCTGTGTGGCGTAAGTCTAAAATTGAGCGCAGTCGCCATTTCCCAACGTACACATTTTTTACCACCGCAGGTCACCCAGCTGCATGTCGCAGCAGCCACAATTATCACCACTGCCGCAGAGGGGCGCACAGCCACAGCAGCGAGGCAGTGGAGCGCCGCCGACACAGGAGGATGGAGGCTCACACATTGCTAGGGGTCGGCAAATAACAACGCCGGCCCGAGAAATAACGTTATTGTTATGTCATGTCATTACAAAATAACAAAACAACATAACGTTTGCATGTTATCTCACTGAAATCCTTTTTCCTTTTCCCTGAGACTGGTACAGTAATTCACCGTGATGTCAGGGAGCGTGTTGCCAGTGTCCAATATTTATTCTGACTTTTTTTCCAGAGATTTGGGCCAAATCCAGTCATATGACGCGCAGAGCGCGTCAACACGCGGCGTCAACACCCTCTCCTGCGCTCCTTCTACCCCCCCCCCTCCCCTCTGCATGTTGCTCCTCCGCCTCCCCTCTCTCCCCCCCCTCTCCTCCTTTGCGTCCGAGTCCACCGCCCTCCGAGTCCACCACATCAGGCAGCTTGCGAGGGCACTTGCGGTTGGGGAGCGGCGCCCCGCGCCGCTACCCCCCGCCGCCGCCGTGACCCCTGCGCCGCTGCGCCTGGCCCCCGTGTCCCCCCGCGCCGCTCCCTTCAGTCGCCACCGCAGCCTCAGCTTCTGCTTTTGTGAGGTGGCCCCGTGGCCGGCCGCCGTCGATGCCGCGGCCGCCCTGCCGCGCGTGCCCCTGCCGCCGACGTCCCTGGGGGGGGGGGTGGCGGCCGCATTTAGGCCAGCGTCCGTCAGCCCCTCCCACTTGCCGCGGTGCTGAGCAGGGTCAGGCACGATGTGCGGGTAGTGCCGCCGCACCTTGAAGTCATATCAGTCCCTGTGCTGATGCTTGACACCTTGATGTACGCTGTCTGTGGGCGCCTGCCCGGTGTCACAACCTCCTCTACTAGTGCACCATTTATTCCTCCTCCTCCTCCTCTCACTGCTCCCCTTCCTCCTCTGCACCCAACTCCCCCGCCCCCCCATTCCTACTACAAGCTAGCGACATGGTGCCAAGGCTGCTGGGGGAGTTCATTGGGGGGTTTTCCCTCCGCAGGTTCAACTGCACACCAAGATGTGTAGAACTTAAGCGAAAAATCAACACTTAACCTGGTGCCATTGTGTTCCTCTTTTCAAGGGCTTTCCAGAGTGCTGAACCTCGTTGAAATCCATTGAATCTATCATTTTTTTCATTTTCAGTGATTTTCTTTCCAATAAAAAGTCCTCGCCGCTCATAAAGTTATTTGTTATGTTTTTTGTTATTTGTTATCATAACAAATAACATGTTATGCCGACCCTTACACATTGCATCAGGCTACCAGCACAAGACGATGGAAAAGATGTACAAATCACGACACAATGCTCTGTCACGACAGACGCTGAAGTGCATTCAGAAGGGCAGCATGGGGGGCTGCATAGTCTCTGCAGACGTGGGCAGGCAAGAGCTCTGCGACACAGACAGGGTACAGTGGGCTGCGTACAACCACGTGCCAGAGTGGCTGCTGCAACGACCGCCAGGCGTAGCACATGAAACCCACACCGCCCAGCTCCGGAAGTTGAAACCAGACATGCTGCTGGCTCGCCCAAATAACCCGGAAAACCCAGAGGGACCAGCCCAAGTCTTCATCGCGGAGATCAATACCTGCATCGACACGCGCCACACCGACCAACTCGAGCACGCGCGCACGCAACACACAGACCTCGCCAACATGCTGACAGCGCACAACCACACGGTGACGATAATACCAATCCTGGTGGGTGTTACAGGCACCATTTACACAGAGCACACACTCCAAGCACTCACAAAGCTTGGTGTCACAAGCGACCAGGCAAGGGCCTGCTGCCAGAAACTGCACACGATGGCAATCAACCAGCTTCACAGCATCATAGGCACACGAAGACAGCTTGAGCCAGCCGACACGAAACCAAGACCGAGACCCCGACATCCCCCCTGATCCCTAGCTGGCGCTTGTGTAGTGGCGGGGGGGGGAGAGGGGGGAGGAGGGCAACCTCCTACTTCTGACTCCCTGGTAGGCTGGCGCGCTGCGTGGCCTTGCGGGCTCTACTAGTAGAGCTCCCCTAGACGTGTAGTCTAGGCCTTAACTCACGCCCCGGGGTCCTCCGGGCGCGTACATGTGAAAACTGTAAAAACGCCGCCGACACACCACCCCGGGCGCACCACTCGGCGTGCAGCTGCCACCCCCGGAGGTGCCAGCAGCAGGAGCAGCAGCAGCGCCGCCGCGGCCGCGCTCGCCGACGTTGAGGCACGCGTGCGTGCAAAGCTGAGCGAGCTCGAGGCGTGGGCAACAACGGAGGGCAAGGCTGGGCGGCAGCCGCCGGCTGCGCCCGGGGGCGAGCGCAAATGCGTGGCGCCCCAGCAGCAGGGCGCAAGGAGCGGCAACGGGGGCGGCAGAGCAGGAGGAGACGCCGTCCCCGCGGCGGTGCTCGACGTGCTGTTGGCCACGAAGCGGCGCAACAGCCGCCACAGGCGCAACAGGAGCAACAGCCACAATCACGGGCGCAACAGGGGCAACAGCCACAACCGCAGGCGCAACAGGCGCAACAGCCACAACCGCAGGCGCCCGGCGGTGGTGCGCCAGGCGGCCAGCCGCAGCGGCAGCAGTGGCAGCCCAGCGCGCCGGCCGGAAGGACCAGAGCCTCGCCGACTAGGAGCCACCTTAAGAATATTGAGCAGTGCATCCACAGCCACATCGCGCTGGTGAACGACGTGCATACGCAGGCGCTGATAGGAAAGTAGCAGGCAGGCAGCAGGCGTAGATAGGAAAGTAGCAGTGCGGGTGCACCGCAGGCATGGGGCGTCGGAGGCTTGGCGTTTAGCTAAGTAGGTGCACACTTGGAGTGTTGACGTTTATTGTACACACTCTGTAGTGGGCTGGGCACAGAGTCGGCGCGACTCCGCGGCCCAGGCCATAGCTCCTGTCCTGTGTCACCTTGCGTTTCTACCCAGGGTTAAGGCGCTCCCGTTCTTTACGCTTTCGACGACGATGATATTTAAGCGCCAATCGCCCCGCTACAGCAACCCGCTACTGCCGCACTATGATCACGATCGCGCGCCGCCCCTGCAGCTTCTGCCCGGCTACACCAGATCTTTCACGCCCCCCGGGGACTCCCGGAAGTACGTGGCGTTGTTAAAGTATTTGCCAAAGTGGGGCTCGATGCCGAACACGGATCTGAACGACGCGGAGTCGTCGCGCTCCGGCGGCAGGATGCGCAGGTTGACCTTGTCGGTCGAGTTGTAGCGCTCCTGTGTGTGTATGCGTGTGCGTGTGAGTGAGAGGGGAGTGTGCCGGAGAGTGCTCGCGCGTGCGCGTGCGTGTGTGCCTGCGCGCGTATTCAATGGCCAAACTTCAGACCTGCAACGGGCAACCCTGGCAAGCGGCAGCACCACACTGTGATTGGCCTGACTCAAACACTACACACATCGCACCACCAGTGCCAGCGCACAACCACCACACATATACACAACCCACACGCACCACCCCTACCTGGTCGTGTGGCGAGCGGCAGCGCCAGTGCGTGGTCAGCACACTGGCCGCACAGAATTCACACTCAAAACGCGCATCACACAAATCATGTGCATCACACGCATCACACACCACCCCCTACCTGGTGGGCGTGGCGAGCGGCAGCAGCAGCATCCCGCCACCATGTGGTGTGTGCACTGGCCACACAGTATTCACACAAATCACACACATCCCACGCACCCCCCCTACCTGCAATCAATACACTAGCCGTGCGGCATGGGGCGAGGCGGGGCCCCACCAGCGGGCGGGCACCATAATGGAGATGGCGGTTAACAACGGGGAATGAGGCTACAGGGAGAGGATACGGGTTACAGATGCCAAAGGGGACGGCGGAACAAGGATCAGCCATAGGTGTCACGGGGAATGGCTAAAGAACGGGAATGAGGCGGGTGGTACGGGTGCTGGCGCGCATGGAGCGCGGCGCGGCGCATGGAGATCGCATGGCGGCGCCCATGCATGGACGAGATTGCTGGCGGGCATACAGGAGATTGCTGGCGGGCATGGAGGAGATTGCTTGCGGGCATACAGGAGATTGCTGGCGGGCGTGGAGGAGATTGCTGGCGGGCATGGAGGAGATTGCTGGAGCCAATGGCGGCGGCGGGACTAGTAGTAGAACACAGGCGCACACCAACAATGCGTTGCTGTCACTACCTGGGTGGTATAGGGTGGATCTGGGGGCCCAGTGTCCTGTCTAGGTCCAGTGCGTGCGCGCGTGTGGGGGTTTACCCTCACCCCTACCAGGTAGCCAGCCAGTTTCCCACTGAAACTGAGTTTAACGTGTCGGGCGCTAGCGCCGACACCGGTCTTATACATCATTACTGGTGTCACACAGACTGTAATATCCATCATCATCATCATCATCACCTGGTCAGCACACGAGCCACACAGTATTCACACTAAGCACACGGCATCACACAAATCACACTATCACGCATCACACGCACCACACGCATCACCCCCCCCCTACCTTGTCGCATGGCGAGCAGCAGCAGCAGCATCCCGCCACCATGTGGTGTGTGCACTGACCACGCAGTATTCACACGAAGCACGCTCGTCTCACGAGTCACACGACCCACACGACGCGCACGCATCGCACATCAGCCCCACCTGGTCGCGTGGCGTGAGCGGCAGCAGCAAATGGTGCTGCCGCTCGTGGCGTGGCGTCAGCACACTGGCCACAGAGTATTCACATATCACAGCATTCACACATCACACGCATCACACATCACACCCTACCTGGTCATGTGTAGTGGCGGGGGAGGAAGGGGGGGAGGGCAATTTCCTTTTTCGACTCCCTGGAAGGCTGGCGCGCTGCGTGGCCTCGCGGGCTCTCCTAGTAGACAGACTGTAAAATCCATCATCATCAGTAGAGCCCCCGTAGACATGTACTCTACCTAGGCCTAACTCACGTCCGGGTCCTCTGAGCGCGTACGTGTAAACCCTGAAAAACCTACCTGGTCGCGTGGCGAGCGGCAGCACCAGTGCGTGGTCAGCTTGGCCACCGTCGTGTCGAACGCGTCGTGCGTCTCGCGGTTCTTCAGACAGTCAGGCAAGCAGCGGGAGAACAGGAAGAATAAGTGGTGGGAGAGCAGCGGGGATCAGCAGCAGCAGCAGCAGCAGTAGCAGGGGGGGCAGGGGGAGCAGCGGGGGCCCCACCAGGGGGAGCACCAGGGACAGCAGCGATCAATGAGCGTTTAGGGTTCAAGGTTAAGGGTTTAGGGTTGGTACATGCACGCACGCACATGCACGCAAACAGTCCCCACGTATGTGCGCACACCCCGTGTTGCCCCCCCCTTTCATACCTTGAATCCGCATTCAACGAGCTTTGTGGTGATAGCGCCCGCACGCACACGCACGCTCCCACACACACGCACACAGTCTACACACACGCATGCACACATGCCCCGTGTTGCACCCACACGTGCAGGAACACCAGTCCTCACACGCGCACACACACACAGCCACCCCCTGTCGCCCCCCTCCCCCCCCCCCACCCCTCACACCTTAAATCCGCGCCCAACAATCTTTGTGGCGTTGGCCAGGTGGATGACGCGGTACTTGGCCTGTGTGCATCGGATGGGCACAGTCAGTGTGTGAGTGTGTGTATGTGCATGCGTGTGTGTGTGTGTGTATGTGTGTGCATGTGTATGAATGTGTGTGTGTGTGCGTGTGTGCGTGGTGGTCGATTTTACAGTCTTGTTGGACGCCTTTAATGGCGTATTAGACTTGTGTGTGCGTGTGTGCGTGTGTGCGTGTGTGCGTGCGTGCGTGTGTGCGTGTGTGCGTGTGTGCGTGTGTGTGTGTGCTCAGTCACCAAGTGGGCGGTGCTGGCGGTGTGTGTGTGTAGGGGTGGGGTGCGTGTGTGTCTGTGCTTGTGCCCAACGACCTTTGCGGCGTTGGTCAGATGGATGACGCGATACTTGGCCTGCGCACGGAACAGCACAGTTGGGGTTGTTGTTGTGTGTATGTGTGTGCATGCGCGCGTGTGTGTGTGTGTGTGTGTGTGTGTGTGTGTGTGCATGTGTGTGTGCGTGTGCTCAGTCACCAAGTGGGCGGTGCTGGCGGTGTGTGTGCGTAGGGGTGGGGTGGGGTGCGTGTGTGGCTGTGCGTGTGCCCAACGATCTTCGTAGCGTTGGCCAGGTGGATGACGCGGTACTTGGCCTGCGTGCATCGGAAGGGCACCGTCAGAGTGTGTGTGTGTGTGTGTGTGTGCATGCATGCGTGTGTGTGTGTGTGTGTGCGTGTGTGTGTGCTCAGTCACCAAGTGGGCGGTGCTGGCGGTGTGTGCGTGGGGGTGGGGTGGGGTGCGTGTGTGACTGTGCGTGTGCCCGACGACCTTTGCGGCGTTGGCCAGGTGGATGACGCGGTTCTTGGCCTGAATGCGTAGTTGGGGTGATGGTGCGTGTGTGTTTGTGCTAAGTCACGAACCGGGGCAGTACTAGTTTGGCATCCCGATCGAAAGCTCATTGACAAACCCGTATCCCCCCCCCACACACACTACCCCCCACAAACAGCGATTCCAGAAGCATCCACAGCTTGTCAGGATCCAGCGGCCACGGAACGTCCGCCACACACACACACACACACACACACCACACACACACACACACACACACCTGAAGAGGCTCTAGCAACACCCGCAGCTGATCAGCATCCAGCGACACCTCCGCCACACACACACATGCACACACACCTGGAGAGGCTCCAGCAACAACCGCAGCTCCTCAGCGTCCAACGGCCACGGAACCTCCGCCACCACGCTGCTATCCGCCTGGGCCTTGGGTTGAAGCGCAGACGGAGGGCCGGCGTTGGGAGGGCGGGGCGCACTGCCACCGGGCACAAGAACGAGGCGCGAGTTCTGCGTGGGGGGTGGGGTGGGGTGCGTTTGGCGCGTGTTGTGGTGGTTGTGTTGTGGTGGTTTGCCTGGGCCTTGAGCTGAAGAGCAGATGGAGGGTCGTTGTTGGGGGGGCGGGGCGCGCCGCTGACGGGCACGAGCACCATTCTGGGGCTCTGCGTGGGGAGTGGGGTGGGGTGCGTTTGGCGCGTGTTGTGGTGGTTGGTTTGCCTGGGCCTTGGACAGGTCTTGGGCAGGCCTTGGGTTGAAGCGAAGACGGAGGGCCGGTGTTGGGGGGGCGGGGCGCAACGTCGCCGGGCACGAGCATGATGCGCGAGCTCTGCGTGGGGGGTGGGGTGGGGTGTGGTTGGCGCGTGTTGTGGTGGTTGGTTTGTCTGGGCCTTGGGCTGAAGAGTAGACGGAGGGCCGGCGTTGGGAGGGCGGGGCGCGCTGCCGACGGGTAAAATAACGAGACGCGAGTCCTGCGTGGGGAGTGGGGTGGAGTGCGTTTGGCGCGTGTTGTTATAGGTTGGCCTGGGCCTTGGGTCGAAGCGCAGACGGAGGGCCGGCGTTGGGAGGGCGGGGCGCACTGCCGACGGGCACGAGCACCAGTCTCGAGCTCTGCGGTCGAGGGTGTTTAGGCAGGGTCCACCATGTTGCGATTGAGGAGCTTGCGGCGTGGGTCGTTTGGTTGTGCGCTGCCGTTGGGCGGGCGGGGCACGCTGCCGCCAGGAACAACGACAATGAGGCTGGAGTTCTGCGCGGTGGTTGTTCGCCTGGGCCGTGGGCTCAAGCGCAAACGGAGGGCCGTCGTTTTGCTCCATGGCTTCTTTTCTTCCACTTTCCTGTTTTTGTCACCACGAGAAATCTAGCTCGGACCCCCCCCCCACACACAATAACCAACGCACGCACCTCGATCTCAACCGGCACATTCCTGTTGGCCAGAAACGTGTGCTCCCTGATCATGACAGAGCGCAGCATGCGGCTGTGTCTCTTATTTTTCGGTTCTTTCGAAAATCGGTTCTTTTTTCCTCTGGTTCTTTCTTACCCTTTTCACAATGAGCACCCACCCCCCTCAACCTCCCCTCACACCAAAGCAAACGCTCGCACACCTTGACCTCATCCGGCATGTTGCGGTTGGCCAGAAACGTGTGCTCCCTGATCGTGACGGACCGCAGCGTTCCACTGTCCAACGTCCCTCTTTCTCTCGTTCGATCCTTCCGCTGTTTTGGTAGGCTGGCGCACTGCGTGGCCTTGCGGGCTCTACTAGTAGAGCTTCCCTAGACGTGTAGTCTAGGCCTCAACTCACGCCCCCAAGTCCTCCGGGCGCGTACTTGTAAAAACTGTGAAATTTTTCCGTTGTCCCGCTTGTGTAACCATGAGTGCCCTAGCTAGACGTCCACCCAGCCACAAACAAACGCACGCACCTTGATCTCATCCGGAACATTCCTGTTGGCCAGAAACGTGTGCTCCCTGATAGTGACAGACCGCAGCGTTCCTCTGTCCATTTTCTCTATTTCTCTCGTTCTATCCTCACCCCTACCAGGTAGCCAGCCAGTTTCAGCCTGAAACTGAGTTAAGGTGTCGGGCGCTAGAGCCGACACGAGTCTCATACATCATTACTGGTGTCGCACAGACTGTAAAATCCACCATCATCAGCATCCTTCCGCTGTCCTGCTTGTGTCACCATGAGCACCTTAGCTAGACGTCCACCCAACCACAAACAAACGCACGCACATTGATCGCATCCGGCACGTTCCGGTTGGCCAGAAACGTGTGCTCCCTGATCGTGACGGTCCGCAGCGTTCCGCCGTCTCTCTTTCCCCTTTCCCTCTTTCTGTATTTCCTTAAACTGTCTTTGTTCTTTCCCTTTTCACCAAGAGTACACCACCAGCGCACCTTGATCTCATCCGGCACATTCCTGTTGGCCAGAAGCGTGTGCTCCCTGATCGTGACGGACCGCAGCGTTCCGCTGTCTCTCTTTCTTGTTTCTCTCTGTCTTGTTTCTGTCTTTCTTTCACCAAGAGTACCCTACCAACGCACGCACCTTGACCTCATCCGGCACGTTCCTGTTGGCCAGAAACGTGTGCTCCCTGATGGTGATGGGCTGCAGCGTTCCGCTGTCTCTCTTTCTCCTTTTCTTTTCGTTCTATCCTTCCGCTGTCCCGCTTGTGTCACCATGGGTACTAGCTAGACGTCCACCCAACCACAAACAAACGCACGCACCTTGATCTCATCCGGCACGTTCCTGCCAGAAACGTGTGCTCCCTGATCGTGACGGACCGCAGCGTTCCGTTGTCTCTCTTTCTTGTTTCTCTCTTTCTTGTTTCTGTCTTTCTTTCACCAAGAGTACCTTACCACCAGCGCACCTTGATCTCATCCGGCACGTTCCGGTTGGCCATAAACGTGTGCTCCCTGATCGTGACGGACCGCAGCGTTCCACTGTCTTGGAGCTGGAGCCCCCCGTGGAGCATCTTCTTCACTCGTAGGAGGTGGCTGTGGGAGGAGAGGGGATTGTAGTAGGGAGTGTGAGAAGTGTGAAGAGTGTGGGGTGTGGGGAGTGGAGAGCATCTCCTGTTTGCGTAGGTGGCTGGGGGTGTGGACCTGGAGCCCCCCGTGGAGCAACTTCTTCACTCGCAGGAGGTGGCTGGAAGGGGCGAGGATAGTGTGTGGGGAGTGTGTGGGGAGTGTGCATTGTGTGGGGTGTGGGCAGTGTCCTACAGCCCTCCACTCCCTTCCTAGCAAGCACCCGCCTGAGTGCGCAGACGTACGGGAACGTACCGTGGCGCTCGCCGTTGAGGCGATATTCGTGTGAGTGTGTGTGTGTGCGTGTGTGCGTGTGTGTGTTGTTAGTTGTGGACCACCTTCTTCACACGCACCTTAGCGCGCAGTCGTACGGGAACGTACTGTGGCGCTCGCCGTTGATTCGACACGACTGCGTCATGTACCAGTTCTTGGCGCAGAAGCACTGGAACTGTGTGCGTGTGTGTGGGGGTGCTGATGAGTTGTTGTGCAGAGGGAGGGAGGGAGGGTGGGAGGGGGAGGGGCACGTTGATTCGACCCGCCTGCGTCGTGTACCAGTTCTTGGCGCAGAAGCACTGGAACTGTGTGTTTGTGTGTGTGTGTGTGTCTGTAGTTATGAGTTGTTGCATATGGGGAGGAGGGGGGGAGGGGGGTGGGTGGTGGGGTGGGTGGGTGGGTGCATCTATTGGTGCGACAGGACTGCGTCATGTACCAGTTCTTGGCGCAAGAGCACTGGAACTGCGTGCGTGTGTGTGGGGTGGGGGTGGGGTGGGGGAGTTGTTGTCGAGGGCAGGGAGGGAGGGGGGGGGGGGGGGGGGTCACGATGGAGTGGCACGACTGCGTCATGTACCAGTTCTTGGCGCAGAAGCACTGGGACTGTGTGTGCGAGCGTTCGGGGGTGAAAATGATGAGTTGCTGCAAAGGAGGTAGGGAGGGGAGAGGGGGGGAGGCACGGCGGTGATTCGGCACGACTGCGTCATGTACCAGTTCTTGGCGCATAAGCACTGGAGCTGGGGGGACGGACAAGGGGGAAGGGGGGGGGGGAGGTCAACAAACACGCACAGAGACAGGGGCATGTGCTGCTTTGTATCCGCAGTACAATTGTTGCAGGCATCTGTACTGCACCTGTGTTGCAGCTGTACAACACACACTGTACAACACACTGTACTACGCACTTGGGCATCACACAGCACCCGGTCTAGCGTGAGCGCTGCCATGAAGCCGTAGTACATTTGTTGCAGGCATGAGTGTAGGTGTTGCAGGAATCTGCAACACACCAGTGTTGCAGCACAACCACACACTGTACAACACACTGCACCACGTACCTTTTGCATCACCAGCACCTCATCAAGAGTGAGCACTGCCACAAAACCGTAGTACAGTTGTTGCAGGCATGAGTGTAGGTTGCGCAGGCATCTGTACTACACCTGGGTTGCAGCTGTACACCACAGTGTAACCACACACTGTACAACACGCTGTACTGCATACCTTTGGCATCACCAGAACGCGGCCAAGCGTGAGAGCTGCAATGAAGCCGTGGTACAGTTGTTGCAGGCATGAGTGTACGTCACCCATTTTGCATCTGTACTACAAACAATGTCCTACGTACCTTTGGCATCACCAGCACCCGGTCCAGCGTGAGAGCGGCGATGAAGCCGTAGTACAGTTGTTGCAGCTGCGTGTTGGCCGCGTAGATGTGGAACTGGATCATCTTCTCTGTGTCGTCAAAAGGGGTGGCGCTGAAGTCCTGCAGGTGTGGATGTGTGGGGAGGGGGTGTGGGAACATTGGTGCAGCTGCGTGTTGGCCGCGTAGATGTGGAACTGGATCATCTTCTCTGTGTCGTCAAAAGGGGTGGCGCTGAAGTCCTGCAGGTGTGGATGTGTGGGGAGGGTGTGTGGGAACATTGGTGCAGCTGCGTGTTGGCCGCGTAGATGTGGAACTGGATCATCTTCTCTGTGTCGTCAAAAGGGGTGGCGCTGAAGTCCTGCAGGTGTGGATGTGTGGGGAGGGTGTGTGGGAACATTGGTGCAGCTGCGTGTTGGCCGCGTAGATGTGGAACTGGATCATCTTCTCTGTGTCATCAAAAGGGGTGGCGCTGAAGTCCTGCAGGTGTGGATGTGTGGGGAGGGTGTGTGGGAACATTGGTGCAGCTGCGTGTTGGCCGCGTAGATGTGGAACTGGATCATCTTCTCTGTGTCGTCAAAAGGGGTGGCGCTGAAGTCCTGCAGGTGTGGATGTGTGGGGAGGGGGTGTGGGAACATTGGTGCAGCTGCGTGTTGGCCGCGTAGATGTGGAACTGGATC
>VFSX01000155.1:182853-192853 GCA_016618255.1 Chlamydomonas sp. UWO 241
CATTGTGCTGCCGGACCACACCCTACGTGTGCGCGTGTGTGTGTGTGTGTGTGTGTGTGTGTGTGCGTGTGTGTAGGGGAGGGACAAGGATCGTCTGCTGCGTCGACTCCATTTTGAATCCGGACCACACCCTACGTGTGTGCATGTGTGTGTGTGTGTGTGTACGGGTACGGGGACATCGATGCCCTCAAAGACATGCTCGCCCGCCTCGACCAGATCTGCTCCGACCTTGCACTCGAGATCAACTACGCCAAGACCGTGCACCAAACCCTGGGTCACCCGTCTGCCCACACCGACATCCCAGCACCGATCTCCATCCCTTCCACTTCCTCCTCTAACCCCCACCTCGTCCACCCCACAGACAAGTTCAAATACCTCGGCAGTATTTATTCCACACACGCAGCCCCCTCCCCCTCCGATGCACACCCTGTCTCCCACTCAGACGCCGGGATACTCGATGCCGAGATCTCACGCCGCATTGGCTCTGCCTGGTTTGCCTACAAACGCCTTACCCTACGGTTCTGGGACGCCCCCCCTGAAGTCATCTCTGACTCTACTTAGATCCGTCTGTACAATGCCTATGTTGTTTCCGCACTCCTTTATGGATGCCAAGCATGGACACTGAACAAAGCCCACATCCACCGCCTCGAGGTTACTCACAACCGATTTCTACGCCGCCTTAAGCGGATCCCCCACAACCTTTCCCCTACCTTCCCTCACACCTCCACCATCGAGATGCACGCCAAGGACCCACCCACAGCGCCCATCATCGACACCATCAACAAACAACGAGCTGCGTTCATCGGTCCCCTCATCCGCCACCTCCCCCCTTCTCCATCTCCTCAGCGCCTCCACCCTCCCCACCCCAGCCCCGCCATCTTCCCCTCCCCTCCCCCTCCCCAGCCCGTTCACCCTCCACACCCCATCTTCCCAGCCACCGCCGCACTTTTCATGTGCCGTCGACCGGACGCGGATGGCCTCCACGCGGGAGGGGCCATCACGTCGTACCGGCAAAATGCAGGTGACATTTTCACATCCCAACGGTTTCGAGACGCCGTCAAGAATCGCTTTGACCAGTTCAAACGAGAGCGAGCCAAGTACGCCGCGTACCCAGAGCTCACGCGCATCCTCGACAACCGAGTCCCACCCGGATGGCTCACCCTAGCGAGATTTCCACAGCTGTGGGAGTCCATATGCGGCGATCTGATTAAGGCGGGATAGAGGTTGCGACCACCACACAGCCTCAGAGAGAGTGAGAGTGATCACAGTCAGTTTAGTCAGCGTACAACACAGCGTACTTAGATGCAGCGCCTCAGAGGCAGCCCCCCCGCAGCAGAGTGGCATTATATCCCCTCATAGCGACGAGTGGTCTCCCGCTATTGACAGACGCCCTTTCGCCGACCTCTGGAACGATATCGCCGTTATCTTTGTAACGATCTGGAATGGAATGGAATGTGTACGGGTGCGTGGGGAGCTGTCGGAGGAGGTGTGTGTGTGTGTGTCAATTGCCAGGGTGTATTGCTGCTAGTAGTACAGGCATTGCCGGTGCATGCGGACGGCCTCATGTAACGCTTGGGTGGTTGGTTGGTTGTGTGTCAAGGATGAGCAGCGACCAAGGCAGTCATGTAGGCTCACTTGCTCCGAAACCAGAGACACTCCCACCAGTGCAGTCCATGCAGCGGGTGCTTGACCTCCTCATGGACACGCACCACCATGCAGACACAGACACACGCATGCGTTGCCAAGCAGACCCCCCCCCCCCACACACACACTAGAGACAGACACACACCGAGAGCTCTCACCAGTGCACTTCATACAGCGGGTGCTTGACCTTATCGTGCACCCGCCCGACCACGTACTTGCACACACACAAGACACACGCATGCGTTGCCCCCTTCCACGCAACAGGAGACACAAACTCCCACCAGTGCACTTCATACAGCGGGTGCTTGACCTTATCGTGCACATGCCCCGCTCCCCACGCATGTGTGCACACGCACAGACACATGCATGCACCGCCAAACATACCCCCCTCCCCCCGCCCCCCAAACCAGAGACACCCTCACGAATGGACTTCGTAGAGCGGATACTAGACCTTCTCGTGCACCCCCGCCACACGCCCACCACATACGTGTGCAAAGACGGAATTAAGGAGAGCCGCAGAGTTTGTAGTCTTTGCTGGAAAGCCGATGTAACTGTAACTGTAACTGCAGAGTTTGTCCTATGTCACGTGTGCAGGCACCACCCTTGCTTTGAGCCATGCTGATGCCCCCCCCCCCCCCCCCCGCAAACCAAAGACACTCTCACCAGTGCACTTCGTACAGTGGGTGCTTGACCTTCTCGTGCACCCGCCCAACCACGTAAGTGTACGCGTTGCCAAACATGGACACCTGACGGTGTGTGTGTAAGTGTGTGTGGGTGGGTGGGGGGGGCGAGGTGTGTGTGTGTGTGTGTATGTGTTGTGTGTGATCTAGTAGTACAGGCGGTGCCGGTGCATGCGGCTCGCGCTCATGCTGGGTTGGTAATGCTGGTTTGTTTGGTGGGTTGCTTGGTTGGTTGTGTGTGTGTGTGTGTGGCGGAGCAAGCGCGTGTGTGTGAGGTGTGTGTGTGTGTGTGTGTGCACCCGTCCCACCACGTACGCGTATGCGTTGCCAAACATGGACGCCTGAGGGTGGGTGTGAAAAAAGGGGGGACATTGAAGCAAGCGCGTGGGCGTGTGCAGGGCAGGTGTTGATTGTTTTCGCCATTGGCAGCATACAGACAAAGAATAAGTGCCCCCGGTCCCCTCCTTCCCCCTACCCTCCCTCCCCCTCCTTTCCCGCGTGCTCTCTGTCCCCTCCCCCCACCCCCTGCCCTCCCTCTCTGTCCCGCTCCTTCTCCCCCGCCCCCCCTTCACACACTCTAACCTCGCTCCTTTGATATTCTTTCCCCTCCCCCTCCCCCCTCCCTACGCTGTGACCCCCGCTCTTCCTCCCCCCCCCTCCCCTTTTCCGCTCCTACTCTACGCCCCTCCCCCCTTCCATCAACTCCCTCGCTCCTTTTCCCCCCCCCCCCTCTTCCATCACACTCTCCCCCCTTGCTCCTTCGAAATTCTTCGCCACCCCCCCTCGACCTCCCCTCACGCTGTCAACCCCCGGCCCTTCAACCCCCCCCCTCCTTCCCTCACACTCTCTGTCCACGCTCCTCCCCCACCCTTTCCATCACACTCTCTCCCCTCGCTCATTCGATATTATCCTCCTCACCCCTTCACCCTCCCCTCACAGTGACCCCCGGTATTTCGAACTCCCCCCCCCTCCCCTCCCTCTGCTCGCTGTCATCCCCGCTCCGTCTCCCCCCCCTCCCCTCCCTGCCCCTGCCTCACCCCCCCCCACTCGACTGACAACCAGCACGCGCGCCACCCCTACACACACACACGCATGTAAGCACACGCTGGGGCTGTGGCCATGCGACGCCCCCTCCCTCTCCTCAACGGTAGGAACGACACGAAGGTGGTGATGGTCGATTTTACAGTCTTGTTGGACGCCTTGTGGTGTTGGAGAGCGCAAATCCACCGGCCCCTTTCACACTCCCATACTCCCATACTCCACTCACTCTATTCTGCCCCCGCTCCATCACCCTCCCCCCCATCCACTCATCGTACCGGTAGGAACGGCACGAACGTGGTGTTTGGGAGCGCAACTCCGCCCTCTCCCTCGACCCCCCCTCTCACACGCTTTCTGCCCCCGCCCCTCTACCCTCCTCACCCCTCTCCCTCCCCTCACACACTCTGCCCCCGCTCCTTTACCCCCACCCCATCCCCCTCCCCTCACGCTCTCTCCCCCCGGTCATTTGAACTCCCCCTTCCCACAAACTCTCTGAACCCCCCCAATCTCTCACCGGTAGGAACGACACGAAGGTGGTGTCGGAGAGCGCAAATCCCCCCCCCCCCATTCACACCCACATACTCCCATCCCTCCACTCACTCTATTCTGCCCCCAGTAACAGTAACACGGGGTTTCCAGCTAAGCAGGCTACTCTTCTACTAGCGACACCCGCCGATACTCCAGCACACTTACGTACTAGAGTACCGCCGGCTCCCGGCCGATAGACTACCGCTCCCGCCGGCTAGACTACCCCAAACAGCGGTCTCTGAGAGACATGTCTGGCAAGGAGCATATAGGAGAGGACCTTCCTCAGGGTCACAGTAGTGGCCTTGTGGCCAGTCAAGCCGGCAGAGCCGACTGGCGCTGACTGGAACGGTCCCTGCCTGGCAGTGCATGGCTGTCCAGCTCTCGTTTGCATGGGGCTCAGCCGGCGCCCCATGCCTCATGCATGGCCAGGTCCCACCCTCCAGGGGTGCATGGACGACAGAGTTGTCATGGAGGCTGCCTGAAGACCTTCCAACGCCAGTCACCGGCAGACGAGCGACCCCGAGGATGAGCGCGGTGACGAACGCTGCGATTGGTGAAGCGGATTTACTCTGTGTTGCGTCGGCGGTCGCCACCGCTGAAGCCGTGATGGTAGCCCGCCTCCACGGGCAGCCATCTTGACCAATGTCCAGCATGCATTGACGGGCGCCAGCTCCTCCGCTCGTCGATCAACTCGTCGAGATCGGTGCCGCATGGCGTCCTGCATGGGGGGAGGATAAGGGCCGTCTCCCAGCACGGGCCGCGGCAGCGCCGCGGCTACTCGCCAAGCCATAGCAGCGCCGGGCAAGCCGCTCCTGAAGTGTTCCACCGAGGGGCAGTCTAGCAGGAGCCGGGCCAGTCGTATTTAACCCCGCTCGTCAGCGGCACGGAGATCCTCGTCACCAGCAGCGCCGCATTGCTGGGTCCAGGGCTCAGCGACGAGAACGCGCCTCCGTTAATCGAGCCCCATTCTGCCCCCGCTCCATCAAAATCCCCCCCCCCCCATCCTCTCTTTGTACTGGTAGAAACGACAAGACGTGGTGGTTGAAGGCTCAACCGCGGCGCCCTCCCTCGGCCCTCTCTCTGACCCTCCCCCCCCCCCCCTGTTCTCTGCCCCAGGCCCTCTACCTCCTCGACCCCGTCCCTCCCCTCACACATTCTGCCCCTGTTCCTTTACCCCCGCCATCCCCCCTCATCATGCTCTCTCCCCCTGGTCATTTGAACTCCCCCCTCCCATACACTCTCTGAACCCCCCCCAATCGCTCACCGGTAGGAACGACACGAAGGTGGTGTCGGAGAGCGCAAATCCACCCCACCCCCCATTCACACCCACATACTCCCATCCCTCCACTCACTCTATTCTGTCCCCGCTCCATCAAAATCCCCCCCCCCCCCCCCAATCATCTCTTTGTACTGGTAGAAACGACACGAGCGTGGTGTTTGAGAGCTCAACTCGGCGCCTCCCTCCGCCCTCTCTCTCCTCCCGCCTCTCCCCCCCCCCCCCGCTTCTGCCCCCGCCCCTCTACCCTCCTCACCCCTCTCCCTCCCCTCACACACTCTGCCCCCCTCCTTTACCCCCACCCCATCCCCCTCCCCTCACGCTCTCTCCCCCCGGTCATTTGAACTCCCCCTTCCCACAAACTCTCTGAACCCCCCCAATCTCTCACCGGTAGGAACGACACGAAGGTGGTGTCGGAGAGCGCAAATCCACCCCACCCCCCATTCACACCCACATACTCCCATCCCTCCACTCACTCTATTCTGTCCCCGCTTTATCAAAATCCCCCCCCCCCCCCCCAATCATCTCTTTGTACTGGTAGAAACGACACGAGCGTGGTGTTTGAGAGCTCAACTCGGCGCCTCCCTCCGCCCTCTCTCTCCTCCCGCCTCTCCCCCCCCCCGCTCTCTCGCCCCTGCCCCCCACACACTCCCCTCACACACTCTGCCCCCGTTCCTTTACCCCCCCCCACCCCCCCCCTCATCATGCTCTCTCCCCCTGGTCATTTGAACTCCCCCCTCCCATACACTCTCTGAACCCCCCCCAATCGCTCACCGGTAGGAACGACACGAAGGTGGTGTCGGAGAGCGCAAATCCACCCCACCCCCCATTCACACCCACATACTCCCATCCCTCCACTCACTCTATTCTGTCCCCGCTTTATCAAAATCCCCCCCCCCCCCCCCAATCATCTCTTTGTACTGGTAGAAACGACACGAGCGTGGTGTTTGAGAGCTCAACTCGGCGCCTCCCTCCGCCCTCTCTCTCCTCCCGCCTCTCCCCCCCCCCCGCTCTCTGCCCCCGCCCTCTACCCTCCTCACCCCGCTCCCTCCCCTCACACACTCTGCCCCCTTCCTTTACCCACCCCCCCCCTCATCATGCTCTCTCCCCCTGGTCATTTGAACTCCCCCCTCCCACACACTCTCTGAACCCCCCCCAATCGCTCACCGGTAGGAACGACACGAAGGTGGTGTCGGAGAGCGCAAATCCACCCCACCCCCCATTCACACCCACATACTCCCATCCCTCCACTCACTCTATTCTGTCCCCGCTTTATCAAAATCCCCCCCCCACCCCCCAATCATCTCTTTGTACTGGTAGAAACGACACGAACGTGGTGTTGGAGAGCTCAACTCGGCGCCTCCTTCCGCCCTCTCTCTCGACCCCCCCCTCTCACCCCCCCCCCTGCTCTCTGCCCCCGCCCCTCTACCCTCCTCACCCCGCCCTCCCCGCACACGCTCTGCCCCCGCTCCTGTACCCCCACCCCCACCCCACCCCATCATACTCTCCCCCCGGTCATTTGAACTTTCTCCCCCCACACTCTATGACACCCCCCAATATCTCACCGGTAGGAACGACACGAAGGTGGTGTTTGAGAGCGCGCACGGCATCATGCGGTCCTTTGGTTGGATGGCGTTTGGGAGGCCCACCTCCCCGCGGTGGGCGTGGCCCCTGCGTGCGTTGGAGGGCGTGTGTGTGTGTGTGTGTGTGTGTGTGTGTGTGTGTGTGTGCAAGGATGGTCATGCACGGTGGTTGTTGACGAGAAAAAAAGAAGAAAGACAGAGACAAAGAAAAGAGAGACAAAGAGAGAGACAAAGAGAGAGACAAAGAGAGAGACAGAGAGAGATACAGAGAGACCCAGAGAGATACAGAGAGAGAGAGAGAGAGAGAGAGAGAGAGAGAGAGAGAGAGAGAGAGAGAGAGAGAGACAGAGAAGGAGAGCACAACATCATACAGTGGTCCTTTGGTTGGATGGCGTTTGAGAGGCCCACCTCCCCACGGTGGGCATGGCCCCTGCGTGTATTGGAGGGTGTGTGTGTGTGTGTACGTCTGTGCTGGAGTATTTGTGTGTGCATGTCTGGAACATCCTCTGGACCCAAAAGACGGCATGCGTGTGGATGGTTGTGCGTGCGGAGGTGCAATGGCGGTGTGGCACCTAAAAGGAAGCCTTTACTCACCGCACAAGCGTGTTAAGCCCGTCCTGGTCGTGCCCCTTGTCCTTCAGCTTAAACCACTCCTCGAAGAATGCCTTGCCGCCTTCCCAGTAGCGCACAAAGTACACGCCTGCATGCGTGTGTGTGTGTGTGTGTGTGTGCGGTGCGGGAAGGGGTGGGGTGGGGTGCGTGCCACGCACGGGGAGGGGTGTGTGTCAATAGGGCACGGCGTTCACGCCAGTGCGCGTGGTGGCCAATTTCAACGTCTGTTCGACGCCTCTGATGGCATGCACTGTGGCGCGCACACATGTATTGCTGTATTGCTGTATTGCTTACGAATTCATCTGACAATCATGAAACCGGCTTCTCACCCGTGTTAATGTTGATGTATGGTGGCGTCATCTGCTCGATGCCCTCGCCCCCCTCCCTATTCTGCATCCCCACCCACCCTGCACACACCCACAACTCGTGCAAAGTAAAATGCACCCACAACGCACGCAAAGTAAAATCCACTCAAAATTCGCCGCAGCATGCTCACCCGTGTTAATGTTGATGTACAGCGACGTCATCTGCTCCATGCCCTCGCCCCCCTCCCTATTCTGCATCCCCACCCACCCTACACACACCCACAACTCACGCAAAGTAAAATGCACCCACAACACACACAAAGTAAAATCCACTCAAAATTCGCCGCAGCATGCTCACCCGTGTTAATGTTGATGTACGGCGACGTCATCTGCTCCATGCCCTCGTCCCCCTCCCTATTCTGCGTCTCCAGCGCGTCTGTCGTGAACAGCGCGTGCACCGGTCCGTCGAGGTACTTTCCAAAGTATGGCATCGGGTCCTGCGGGTAGGATAGGCTAAGGGGTTCGGGGCGGACCGGGCGGGGCAGCGGGCTAGGTTTGCCATTTGTGTTGAAATAATGCGTTTGAACAGCGCGTGCACCGGTCTGTCCAAGTACTTTCCAAAGTATGGCATCGGGTCCTGAGAGTGCGATGGTATGGTTTCAGGGTTTAGGGTCGGGGCTGACCGGGCTTGACAGTGTTTGTCTAAAAGACGGCGAAAACATATGCCGAAAAAGCACGTGAACATCGCGTGCACCGGTCCGTCGAGGTACTTGCCAAAGTATGGCATCGGGTCCTGCGACTATGATGGCATGGATTTTCAAGGTCTTGGGGCGGGGCAGACGGGGCTTGACAGTGTTTGACTAAAAGACAATGGAAAATATCACAGTTCCCATACACCCACCCCCACACGCGGTTTGGACGGTTGATGTTGATTGGCGCAGTTGGCACTAAAACCAGCATGTAAAACTTTGCAGGGACCTTGCTGAGACCCCCAGGAAGTGGAAAAAATTTAAAACAGGTGGGCACCCTCGGGGATTTTGACTTGTGTGGACACACTTGTGTGAACACACTTTCGGGGGCAACTACCCCCAAACATGCTCCTGTGCAGTAAAAAAGTGGTAGGCGTGTGCCGAGTATAACCACAATGATGACCAGTCGGTCGCTGGGTGTCGCGGAGGCGCGTGGCGCTGCTGCATGGGCGTAACGCCCCCCATGCGACGGCCACGGCACGGGCTGCATGGGGAGTTGGCACTAACCCAGCAACCTGCCACCGTGAATTCCTGCATGATTTAATGATTAGAACGATTTGATTCGGTTAAATTTTTGAGCGCCCTCACCGATTTTGCCCCGGGTGTTGAGCTGTCCACCCCCACACAAGTCGGTCGGGGGACGCCCACTCTTGCCCCGCACGCCTAAAACCTCGATGGTCGAGTCCCCAGTATACCCTCGATGATGAACAATTGGTCGGGGTGTGTGCAGCGTGCCTGCATCGGCGTGTCGGCCGTTTTCGGCGTCAAAACGGACTGCCGGAGATTGACACCCCGGAGAGCGCCCACGGACCTCCCGCCGCGTAGCAAGGTCCTATGTAATGTTTGGAATGATGTGATGCAAAAAAATCGCTGTGCATCGTCGTGATCGTGGCCCTGCGCGCTCACCCCGCAAATCACAAACAGGGTCCGAGTCAACAGACCAAACACCACGCTGGCCCCCTCTAATGGCATCCAATCTTCATAAGGGTGTCAAAGAATCGCGCCAGCGCGGCGGAGGGGTCGCTGGGGCCATTGGACGTGGCCGTATTGCAACTTCGGTGCCCAGGGTGCCCCACCCGACCAACGCCTCAGGGACAGCCCCCACCCCCACGACCCACTGGACCACTCTAGAATAGCCATTACTAATCACCTGTCGATGTGCATTGCCTCGCGCACGACCAGAGGCGAAGGGCACGCCCTTTCCACTCACCACACCGATCACCTCCTGAACGCTCCAGGCGGTCCCCCAGCCTCTGTCTGGGAGCACGCACAGCCTCATGGGGTCGACTACTAGACATTTGAAGCGCGAGGGGGGCCACGGAGCAGGTCCAATTTGACCTCGGCCCCACTGCAGATTCAAGTTTTGGCACCCCCCAAACGCGGTCCCGCTCACTCTCCATGGCCAGTGACGAGCTCTATATATAGTCTGAAGTCTATATACGATGAGCCAGGGTCCGGAGAGAGCTCCGGGGTGCATGACAGGCATAGGACCCCAGCTGTCGGCTTTAGCAGCTGCCCCTGAGCCCCTACCGCACGCCCCGGCCCACCCCGACGCGCGGGATCGATAGCCTGGTGTACTGGCTGC
>VFSX01000155.1:197853-232853 GCA_016618255.1 Chlamydomonas sp. UWO 241
TGCCCTGGGTGGATGGAGTGCGGCGCGGCGGGGAGGGGAGGAGGAGGGGGGGGTCGTCGTCGGATGCAGAACACAGCGGGTGCGCCTGAATAAAAACACAAGACCCCAAAAAGGCTAAAGCCAGCGAGGCGTAAACCACCACCCCCAGCACAGTCGCCCGTTGTGACGAACCGCAAAGAACCACCCCACACGGTTCTGAGAGGGGGGGGGGGGGCAGGAGAGAGGCAGGAGGGGGCATGGCTGGTAAAATCGAGCACTCACACTTCCACACTTCCACCGGCACCCATCAAGCTTTCACCTGCCGACGCACTGACGCTCAACCGCACGCACCGCGCAGGCGTGCAACCGCATGAGCACGACGTATTTGCTGCTGTATGACTCGCTCGGCGTCCGGCCAGACTTGGTCTGTGAACTCAACCACGCAAACTTGCCCTTCCACACGCACGCACACTCACACTCTTGCCACAAACACGCACCGTACACACATACGCATGTTCTACCGCACACGGGCACCGCGCAGGCATGCAACCGTATGAGCGCGACGTGCGTGCCACTGTACGACTCGCTCGGCTGCCAACTTGGACTATGAGCTCAACCACGCACACTTGCCCTCACACGCACCCACACCCACACTCTTACCACACACGCACCGTGCTCCCACACTCACGTTCTACCGCACGCGGGCACCGCACAGGCATGCAACCGCATGAGCACGACGTGCGTGCCGCTGTACGACTCGCTCGGCTGCCAACTTGGACTGTCAACTCAACCACGCACACTTGCCCTTACACACGCACGCACACACGCACCCATACACGCACCTCCACACGCCCTCACTCACGCATAGGGCGCGGCACGGTATACGTATAGGGGGGGGCGGGGTATGAAATATCCCATGTTTTTATAGGGATTGCTGTCGACGGAGCGTCTCTTTGTTCTACAACCTGCCCTCGCAGGTGGGAGTGCCCCTAACTGTGATCTATCATCCTATGAAATTTTGTCGTGACAGTCCAAGTGTGGAGGCTGTACTGTACAACTAAGGCGCTGGGTGCTGCCTCGGCCCAAAATGGCCTCTGGGGTATGAAATATCCCTTGTCAGATCCAGTGTCACTGGAGCTGCTGATGGCCTGAGCCTGGTATCGTTTGGCCTTTATATTCTTCCTACATACCATTGGCCTGCCTGGGCCAAGCCGGGGGCCGCCAAGTGCCCTGGGGCAGCCTCAGGGGTGCATGGCGTGCATGCGTTCATGCGCACATGGGTGGCGCATGCAACACCACCATGCACCATGAGACAGGCCATGGTTTTGGACCCTCTACTGGTCCAGCGCCTGTGGGCCAGCTTTACTACAATATAGGGAATGTGTATGCCAAGTGGGGGCTCTGGGGGGGCCTTGCTGCCCCTGCAGGGGTCGATTTGGAGATCGGTGGGCAGCATTTGCCTCGATGGTACGCCCCACGTCAGCATCGCGTGTGCATCGCGACAGCAGCCGTCGCACATCGCAAAGGCAGAAAAAGGTCGACGTCCTGTCTAGTTCACATTTCGCTCGATTTCAAGGTGACCGGAGGCTCGACTCGCGACGTCACGGACATCCCTAACTGTTGCATGGGAGTGGTGGGCTGAGGCCCTGTTGCAACACCCAGACGCCAGCTGCTCCATGGCTCTCACCAGCCCCCCCCTCGCCCCCCCCACTTCTGGAGGCCTTCATATATGTATGACCCATGTCTCCACTGAGGGAGGGATGGTGGGAGAGCCCCTAGCAGCGGCTAGGGCTGAGGACCTGATCAGGGATATTTCATACCCCCTACGGTATGTATACCGTGACGGTATAACTACCGTATACGGCGGGATGTGTACCGTATAGAGCATTTTTTTTGGAAAACTAGTAAAAGGCGTAAAGGCTTCAACTCCCTTGAAACTGCATGGATTTCAATGATTCGACTTGCAATGGACAGCTAATGAAAAGGGCTATCCAGAACAACGCTTGGACGCAGCATAGGATGGAGGAAAGAATATGGTGATTGCATGGAACGCAGGGACGCTCCGGCTGCCATGCAGTGAGAAAATCCTAGTTTTGTGTTTCCTCTAACGGCCCTTCCCAGGCTAGCTCGTACCAAATTGGTGCCACACCTGGGGACACCCCAAAAACGCCCCCTCGCCTGGCCCCCAGATTTCACATGGCATGCATACGCTATTACAAGGTTGCGTCGCGCGATGTAGGCATCCGGGTGGACTGCTGGGGTGGCGCAGGGCATTAGGTCGGGCCCAGGTATGGGCCATGGGGCGCCGAGGGGCCCTCTCCGCGCCCCGCGCGATGTCAAATGTCGCTATCGATGCTCATCTACGCATATTTGGGGCGCGCGTGCCCGGGGCACCGTGCTTGGGGCCTGCGGGGTGGCTGTGTTGCGCCTCATGCAACCCAACATGCAACCTCGCTTGAGGGCTCCAACCCCTGTATTACAAGGCACAAAAACGTATCATTGGCGATTCCCGGGCGTGGGATGGCCGGGGGCTGGCTGGGGCCGATATTGAAATGGTCATTTCCGACAGGTGGCATGTGCAACGGCCGTGTGGCGCCCACGGCGCATGCCGCAACGCACCACCGGCGCCTACAGTCGTTGAATACATATTACACGTCGCAGACGAGGGGAGGGGTGCAGAGGTGGCGCACAATTAAGTCGCGGGGCAAAATGGCACTCTCACACCCCACTTTTGTAAGCGTGACCCCGAACGGCATCTCCATGCACAGCGCCTGTGCGCGCTCCCCTGACCTCCCCCGCCACGAACACCTGCTCCTGTATGCGTGCAAACTTTCTTGCTCTGGAGTCAAGTGCATCCGTTCACCGCGGGCGCCACAAGACACTTTCCAAGATTGTTTTTTTTGGTTGAATCGAGTTAAGAAACTCGCGTTTTGGGAGGCGTGACCCCGGACAACATCTCCATTCACAGCACCTGTGCGCCCTCCCCCACCCTCCCCCGCTCCATGCACCTGCTCCTGCATGTGTGCAAACTTTCTTGCTCAGGAAGTACGTGCTTCCGTGCACACACGACCCGTTTCAAAATTGTGTTTTTGGGTCGTGGCACCAAACCATGCACTTTTGGTACGAGCTAGCCTGGGAAGGGCCTAAACCAAACATAGCAAAGTATGCTTGTTAGAGTGGATTTGTGATGCTCATCATGTCATCCGAATCCACCATTCCCATCTCAATCGGATCAAGGAATCACGGGTATACACGTACACTCGTGTATACAGTATACGTTATACGGTTATACGGTATACGGGCCCACGTATACGGTATACTGCCGCGCCCTACTCACGCACCCCCAACCACGCGCATGTTCTACCGTACGCGGGCGGTGCGCAGGCATGCAACCGCATGAGCGCGACGTGCGTGCCGCTGTACGACTCGCTCGGCGAGAACGCGATCGAGTACATCATCAGCCACGCCGAGACGATGATCGCGTTTGTGCAGGTGTGTGTGTGTGTGTGTGTTTGCCGAGACGACGATCGCGTTTGTGCAGGTGTGTGTGTGTGTGTGTGTGTGTGTGTGTGTGTGTGTGTGTGTGCGTGTTTGTGTGTGTATGTGTGTGTTGGCTATGCTGTCATACACTTGCACGCTCGTTCCCTCTCTACCTTGCTCTTGTCTCCCCCCCCCCCTTGCGTCATCAAACGCGCGGATGCGACGATCGCGTTCGAGCAGGTGTGTGTGTGCGCTGTCATTCTGTTTGTGATGGTTACGCTTGTCCCTCTCTTCCTGTCCCTCCACACCCCCACACCCCTATCAACAACGCGGAGAAGATGGTCACTTTTGTGCAGGCTGTGTCACGCGGTAATCGTGTTGTGTTGTATAAGACGCTCCGGTATAACTTGTCGACGCCAGTGGGCGTCCCACGGGCTGTACAACCCAACAAGCGCCCTCCCTCGCTCCCTCGCTCAGCCTCTCCCTGTTTCCCCGCCTTCTCTCCATCTCTCTCTCTCCCTCCCTCTCTCTCTTGCGCACTCTCTCTCCCCCCCCCTCTCTCTTTTTCTCTCTTGGCAGCTGCGACCCTGACAGCACTCTCGCTGCCTGTCCGCCCATGCATGTCCATGTGCGTAGACCGAGAAGCTGCCGCAGCCCCTCAAGCTCAAGCTCAAGGATACACTATCTCTGCCTGTCTCGGTCTCTCTCTGTCTCAAAATCTCCCTATCCATCTTCCACTCTCCATGTTTTTCCGTACCAATCACGCTGCCTGTCCGCCATGCATGTCCATGCGCGTAGACCGAGAAGCTGCTGCGGCTGCTAAAGCCTTGCAGGGAGTGATGCACTCTGTCTCCCTCTCCTTGTCCCCTCCTCGTCTCTGCAGGGGCAGGGGAGTCTCCGCATCTCTCTCTCTCCTTCTCTCTCTCTTTTTATCTTCCTCTTTCTGACAGCACTGAGTACGCTGCCCATGCATGTTCATTCGCACAGACCGAGAAGCTGCCGCAGCTGCTCAAGGGCGTCAAGAAGACGCAGGGCGTGCTCAAGTCGATCGTCTTCTGGGGAGCCGGCAACGACGAGGCCGTGGCGGAGATCAAGGCGCTGGGCTACAAGGTGCGTCTCTTCCTCATTCCTGTAGTCCCATTCCTGTTTATCACAATACACGTTGCATCGGCGAGAGCGTTCCATAGGTATACAAGAGGCCGTGGCGGCGATCCAGGCGCTGGGCTACAAGGTGTGGCCACACACCGCACACACGCACACACACGTTCCATTCCTATTTGACACACTAGATGTTGCATTGGCGAGGGCGTTCCAGGGGTGCGCACGAGGCAGTCACGGCGATCAAAGCTGGGTACAAGGTGGTCGATTTTTGTCAGTCCGTCGGACGCCTTTGATGGAGCATCTCTCCCGCGCACATACATACAAACACACAAGCACACACACACACACACACACACACATTTGCATGCCTTCATCAAAGCTGCATTCAGGTGCTCTCCTTCTTCGGTCTCCTCGAGATGGGCGCCGCGTTGCCCCCCCCCCCCCCATAATAACTCCCAACCCTGGACCCTATAGCTGAACCCGTAGCCCTCAACCCCATGCTGACACCCACAGGTGATTTCCTTTGCCGACCTCCTTGAGATGGGCGGCGCGGCGCCGTGCGACATTCACACACACACAGACACACGCACATGCGCGCGCGCACACACACACACACACACACAAACACGCGCCTTGCATCAACACTGCCCAGGTGCTTTCCTTTGCCGACCTGCTTGAGATGGGCGCTGCGTCGCCGCGCGACCCGATCCCGCCCAAGCCGACCGACCTCGCAACCATCATGTACACGTCTGGCACCACTGGCGAGTGTGTGTGTGTGTGTGTCTGTGGGAGGGGGGGAATGCTCATGCACACTCTTGCCCTAGCTGACCGACCTCGCAACCATCATGTACACGTCTGGCACGACTGGTGACGGTGTGTCTGTGTGTGTCTGTGTGTGTGGGGTGTGTGTGGGGGGGGGGGGGCATGCACATGCACACTCGTGCCCAAGCCGACCGACCTTGCAACCATCATGTACACGTCTGGCACGACTGGTGCGTGTGTCTGTGTGTGTCTGTGTGTGTGGGTGGGGAGTGGAGGGTGTTTTGTGTGTGGGGGGGCATGCACATGCACTCTCGTCACAAGCCGACCTCATCAACATCATGCACACATCTGGCACCACTGGTGGGTCACTGCACAGCACACACACACACACACAGGCGACCCCAAGGGTGTCATGCTCACGCACACCGCCGTCATCACCGCCGTGACCAACTGCGCTGAGCTCATCCGCTACCACGCAATCAGCCTGGGGCAGTCCGACGCGCTGCTCTCATTCCTGCCGCTCGCGCACATCTTCGACCGGTAAGGATGGGTTTTTGTTGCGTGCAAGGATGCTGAACTGGCATTTGGCTGAGTGTTTCAAGCCTCAAACAACCCTAGACCCTGAACCCTGGTCCGCCACCACGGGGTCAGCCATGGGGCAGTCCGACGCGCTGCTCTCGTTCCTGCCGCTCGCGCACACCTTCGACCGGTGGGTTGTTTTCTACTTTTCTGTTTCAAAACCCTGCACCCTGGGCATTGACCCCTCAACCCTAGACCCTAAACCCTGGTCCGCTACCGCGGGATCAGCCTGGGGGAGACAAGACTCGCTGCTCACTTTCCTACCGCTCGCGCACATCTTCGACCGGTGGGGATGGGTTGTTGTTGCGTGCAAGGATGCTGAACTGGCATTTGGCTGAGTGTTTCAAGCCTCAAACAACCCTAGACCCTGAACCCTGGTCTCCCCTGCCACTAAGGGGTCAGCCATAGGGCAGTCCGACGCGCTGCTCTCGTTCCTGCCGCTCGTGCACATCTTCGACCGGTGGGTTGTTTTCTACTTTTCTGTTTCAAAACCCTGCACCCTGGGCATTGACCCCTCAACCCCAGACCCTCAACCCTGGTCCGCTCCCGCAGGATCAGCCTGGGGGAGACAAGGCCCGCTGCTCACTTTCCTACCGCTCGCGCACATCTTCGACCGGTGGGGATGGGTTGTTGCGTGCAAGGATGCTGAACTGGCATTTGGCTGAGTGTTTTGATCCTCAAACAACCCTAGACCCTGAACCCTGGTCTCCCCTGCCACTAAGGGGTCAGCCATGAGGCAGTCCGACGCGCTGCTCTCGTTCCTGCCGCTCGCGCACATCTTCGACCGGTGGGTTGTTTTCTGCTTTTCTGTTTTAAAACCCCAAACCCTGGTCCACGGACCCTGGACCCTGAACCCTGGTCTGTCACCATGGGGCCAGCCTTGGGAGAGATAGACTCGCTGCTCTCGTTCCTGCCGCTCGCGCACATCTTCGACCGGTGCGTGTGTTGTCTTCTTCTTTTTAGTTTTACAAACCCGAACCCTGGACCCACGACCCTGAATTCTGGACCCTGGACCCTGGTCCGCTACCACGGCACCAGCCACGCTTGAGAGGACCGATTCGCTGCCGTCGTTCCTGCCGCTCGCGCACATCTTCGACCGGTGGGTTGTTCTCTGCTTTTCTGTTTTGAAACCCCAAACCCTGGGCATTGACCCCTCAACCCTAGACCCTGAACCCTGGTCCGCTACCACTGGATGAGCCTTGGGGGAGTCTGACGCGCCGCTGTTGTTCCTGCCGCTCGCACACATCTTTGACCGGTGGTGCCGGGTCTAGGGTTGAGATTTAGTAGGGCTTAAAACCCGTAACCCTCAACCCTCAACCCTGGACCTTGGTCGCCACCACGGCGCCAGCCTGGGGGAGACAGACGCGCTTCTGTCGTTCCTGCCGCTCGCGCACATCTTTGACCGGTGGGTTGTTTTCTGCTTTTTCTGTTTTAAAACCCCAAACCCTGGACCCTGGACCCTAAACCCTGGTCGGCTACCACGGGATCAGCCTTGGGAGAGATAGACTCGCTGCTGTTGTTCCTGCCGCTCTCGCACATCTTCGACCGGTGAGTTTTTTCTGCTGTTCTTTTTTGGAGCCCCAAACCCTGCACTTGGACCCTGGATCTTGAAGTTTGGTCCGCCACCACGGGATCAGCCTTGGGAGAGATAGACGCGCTGCTGGCGTTCCTGCTGCTCGCGCACATCTTCAACCGGTGGGGACGTTTTTTGTGTGTGTGTGCAAGGTTGCGAACATGACATTTGGCTGACATTTGGGCACCCCGTCTACACCTCACGCATCATCTTTGAGGAGTGCTGTACTCCCACGTTCACGTAATCAACCCCGCACACACGCACAAGCACACACGCAGCATGTTTGAGGACTAATTTCTGAACTCCCCCGGCTACATACTCCCCACCCTACACACACACACATACACACGCACACACACGCACACACCCCACGCAGCATCTTTGAGGAGTACTTTCTGTACATCGGCGGCAGTATTGGCTACTGGCAGGTGTGTGTGTGTGTGTGTGTGTGTGTGTGTTTAGGGGGGGGGTCTGGAACATTGCCAGTACTTAAGTACGGGTGGTGCTGTTGCAGTCGTTTAACACTTTGGAATGGAATGGAATGTGTGTGTGTGACGTGCATGGTGTGACGCATGCATGCATGGTGTGGCGTGCATGCATGGTGTGACGTGCATGCTTGGTGTGACGCATGGTGTGGTGTGATGCATGGTATGATGCATGGTGTGACGCATGCATGTTGTTACGTGCATGCATGGTGTGACGCATGCATGCATGCATGCATGGTGTGGCGCGCATGTGTGACGCATGGTGTTAAGCATTCATGCATGGTGACGCATGGTGCAACGCGCATGCACGCCCATATGGTAAGCCCTCGGTGCTTCATCCGTCACGCCATCTCACCAGAATGACACACACACACACACACACACACCAGGGCGACGTCACCAAGCTGCTCGATGACATCGCAGCACTGCGCCCGGCCATCTTCATCGGGGTGCCGCGCGTGTTTGACCGCATCTATTCGCGCATCATGGGGCAGGTGGTCTGCCCTCTATTTTGACCTTGATCAAGATAGATGAAAGCTTGATCACGATGGTGACCTGTGGTGTGATGTGAGTCCACATTAAGGGTGCCGCGCGTGTTTGACCGCTTCTGCTCGCGCGTCATGGGGCAGGTGGGTGATATGTTGTTGCTGCTGGCTGCTGCTGGCTGCTGCTGGCTGCTGCTGCTGCTGCTGCTGCTGCTGTATTGAATTGCCGTGTATGCCCTCGCTCCTGTCCTACCCGACACCCACACACACAAACTCCGCCCACCGACCCACCCACCCAAGGTCAACTCTTCTTCGATTGTGAAGAAGTCTCTGTTCAACCTGGCGCTGTGGACCAAGCTCTACTTCATGCGAACCATGGGGTGGAAGCAGAACCAGGTGTGTGGGTGTGAGTGTGGGTGTGCGTGTGTGTGTGTGTGCGCGCCAACTAAGCTCTGCTTCATGCACACCATGGGGTGGAAGCAGAGCCAGGTCTGGGCTGGTAGTTGCATGGCAGCTGTGTCGTAGCTGTGTGGCAGCTGCGTGTTGCTGTGTGGGATGGTAGCTGCATGGCGGCTGGCCGGCAGGCAGCGTATGGTTTTACAGTGTTGGCTGGCTGACAGTTGCATGAGCTGGTAGCTGGATGGCAGCTGTGTGGTAGCTGCGTGGTAGCTGCGTGGTCGCCGGCATGAACTGCGGACGATCCGAGATGCGTATTGCTGCCACGCACACCCCTCTAGCCATGTAAGCCTGTGTTCTCTGCCGGGCCACGGCTCAACAGTGGCCAGCAGGGACTGTACGCGCCCTCTAGCTGGGGGTGGTAACCAAGTGTGGGGTTCCCACTGGGCTTGCAGACTCCCCTGATCCGGGTGGGCGAGGCAGTCCAAGTGCGAGGCAGGAGCACTCTTGACACCCAACCAGTGATTTATTTTTCAGAAAATGTAATTAATTATTCCACAGCCGGATTTTGCTTTGACCGCGTTGACTGTTGACCTCCCGTTTACTGTTTGTCCTCACATATGGGCCATTTGAACGCTGTTGATAATTTCTGTCTGGCGGGCTTGTCAGACTGACAATCCACTGGATGGGGTGAGCTGTGTTCAAGGTCAAAGTACAGCCGGAATACAACCAAATGGCTGTGTTGGGACGATGAGGAAATCACTGGGTGTGCCTGGCTGCTATAACCGCAGTGTCACGCACAGTGGGAGCAGTTTACAGTTTGCAGAGAGCCGAAAAGGAGATCACTGCACCCAACACACGGCATCAGCGCTGTGTGCTACAAATCGCGCAAGAGAGGAAGACAAGATGCGCAGTCGGGGGAGACGTGCAAAGAGAGGGAGGCTGGTGCCGCAGGCAGGGACCTCTCATTCTCCCCCCCCCCTCCCGACACACACACGGCCTCGCCTTTCTGTCGTGCCCTCATATTCTCCAAGGTCGCCTGGGCGAGTGCGCATTGCAAAACCTCACTCCCCCTCTGCTTTGGTGCTCTCCAAGGTCGCCTTACGTGTCTATCACATGCACAAACACGCACATGGTACATGGCTCGGACCTTCTACCAGGGGTTGAGCATATGGTTGACCCTATGGTTCCCCCCCTCCCCCCCCTATCGATGCAGGCGTCGCCCCTGTTCGATGCCCTGGTCTTCTCCAAGGTCGCCGCGCGGCTCGGCGGCCGCGTCAAGGCCGTCATCTCAGGCGGCGCGCCGCTCTCTGCGCATGTTGAGGACTTCCTGCGCTGCGCGATGTGCTGCCCGGTGGTGCAGGTGTGCACACATACGAGAGAGAGAGAGAGAGAGAGACGATACAGTTCCTACCACTAGGGCACTCACGCAGAGACACACACACACACACACACAGTAACAGTAACACAGGGTTTCCAGCTAAGCAGGCTACTCTTCTACTAGAGACACCCGCCGATACTCCAGCACACTTCAGTACTAGAGAAGCGCCGGCTCCCGGCCGATAGACTACCGCTCCCGCCGGCTAGACTACCCCAAACAGCGGTCTCTGAGAGACATGTCTGGCAAGGAGCATATAGGAGAGGACCTTCCTCAGGGTCACAGTAGTGGCCTTGTGGCCAGTCAAGCCGGCAGAGCCGACTGGCGCTGACTGGAACGGTCCCCGCCTGGCAGTGCATGACTGTCCAGCTCTCGTTTGCATGGGGCTCAGCCGGCGCCCCATGCCTCATGCATGGCCAGGTCCCACCCTCCAGAGGTGCATGGACGACAGAGTTGTCATGGAGGCTGTCTGAAGACCTTCCAACGCCAGTCACCGGCAGACGAGCGCCCCCGAGGATGAGCGCGGTGACGAGCGCTGCGATTGGTGAAGCGGATTTACTCTGTGTTGCGTCGGCGGTCGCCACCGCTGAAGCCGTGATGGTGGCCCGCCTCCACGGGCAGCCATCTTGACCAATGTCCAGCATGCATTGACGGGTGCCAGCTGCTCCGCTCGTCGATCAACTCGTCGAGATCGGTGCCGCATGGCGTCCTGCATGGGGGGAGGATAAGGGCCGTCTCCCAGCACAGGCCGCCGCAGCACTGCGGCTACTCGCCAAGCCATGGCAGCGCCGGGCAAGCCGCTCCTGACACAAACACAGACGCACACAGAAACACACGCACACTCAGCGCTGCGGCCTGACACACCCGCGCACACACACACACACACAGACACAGACACAGTCACTTTGTATCTACTCAGTAGACTAGTGCGGGTGCTATCTGCATGCCTCAATGTTCGGGTGCGCACGCACACGTCTTATAACAGGCGTGTGAATAACTGTTAGAATCGACCACACACGCCGTGCACATTCGTGCGCAGGGCTACGGCCTGACTGAGACGGGCGCTGCTTCGTTCATCGCTGCGTTTGACGTGATGGGCCATGCAAGCACAGTTGGGCCGCCGTGCCCGTGCAACGAGTTCAGGCTGGGTGAGTGTGTGTGTGCATGGGCACGGTCGGGCCGCCGTGCCCGTGCAACGAGTTCAGGCTCGGTGAGTGTGTTTGAGGTAGTCTTCGCTGGACATGTAACAGTCACTGAGTGGGTGGTCGATTTTACAGTCTTGTTGGACGCCTTTAATGGCGTATTAGACTTGTGCTTGCGCACTCAATCCCTGAGGCAGGCAGATACTATCACCCGCACTAGTCCACTCAGTGGATACACATTGACTGTGTCCATCCCACTAGCTCTAGTACATCTGGTCGCGCCATGCGTCTCAGTTCGGGCAGCCAGCCTGGCCACCCTCCTCCTCCTCCGTTCATGTGGCGCGCGCCCGACATGCCGCCAGCCTCCATGCATGGCGCTTGCGCTGCGAGGGCGCTTGCTGCCAGTGCATCTCCGTCGTCATGTGTCTCATGCAAGTAAGATTCGCCCTGCATGGAGACCCTCCATACAGGTCACTGAAGTGCCCCGCGATTCGTGCCGTAGCTGCAGTCCGTAGGCCGAAGCCGTCGCCGCTGCCGATGTCAGTAGCCGTGGTCGTAGCCGTGGCCGATGCAGATGCAGATGCCCAGAGGGCGGACGTGTAGCCGATGCGATGTGAGTGCAGATGCAGGGTGTGTGAGTGTGGGAGTGGGTGTGTGAGTTTGGGAGTGGCAGTGAGAGTGTGTGGGCATGGGCACAGTCGGAGTGCCGTGCCCGTGCAACGAGTTCAGGCTCGGTGCGTGGGTGTGGTAGTGTTTTGCTGGAAAGATGTTACTGAGTGGGTGTGGGAGTGTGGAGTGTGGGTGGGCTTGGGAGTGCATGAGAGGTAGTGCCCATGCAACGAGTTCAGGCTGGGTGAGTGCATGCGGACATTTCTGCACTAGACAAACACTAGCTGTTCCACTCAGGCATGGGGGGGCATGGCAGTGTGTTACTGGGTGTGGGAGTGAATGGGCGTGCATGCGAGTGTGTGGGCATGGGCACGGTTGAACCCACCGTGCCCGTGCAACAAGTTCAGGCTCAGTGAGTGTGTGTGGTCATTTCTGCACTAGATGCTCCACTAAGGCTCACCAGGCTCAGAGTGCCCACGGAGTCAAAGGAACACAGCACGAAGAGACGGCGGAGTGGCAGCAGTTTTTTCGGGTCTACGCACACTCACACACGCACACATGCGCGTTCACGCATGCAAACACACACAGAGTCCGTCCCGTTGAACACACACACACACACACACACTCGCTCACACACGCACACGCACACAGAGTCCGTCCCGGAGGTGAACTGCAACGTGCACACATGCACACACACCCAGAGTCTGTCCCGTTGAACCCCCTACCCATCCACCCACACGTTCACACCCACACACCCAACATCAACACATGCATGCACACACACAAAGTCCGTTCCGGAGGTGAACTACAACACGCACGCACACACCAAACACACACACACACACACAGAGTTCGTTTTGGGGGTTAACTTCAACACCCAACACACACACACACTCGCACACACAAACACACACACACACACACGCACACACACAGAGTCCGTCCCAGAGATGAACTACAACGCGCTGGACCCGGACGAGCCCAAGGGGGAGGTCCTGATCAGGTGCGTGGTGTATTTTGGGGGAGGGGTAATTCCGTGTGTATTGGGGGGGGGGGTAATTCTGTGCGTATTGGGGGAGGGTAATTCTGTGCGTATTGGGGGGGGGGGTAAGTCCGTGTGTTGTGTATGGGGGGGAGGGGGATTCCGAGTGTATTGGGGAAGGGATTCCGTGTGTATTGGGGGGGGGGGTATTCCTTATGTTTTGTATTTGGGGAGGTGTGTATTGGGGGAAGGGGAAGGCAATTCCATGCATATTGGGGGGGTGGGGGGGGAAATTCCGTGTGTAGCACTGCACTGTATGGGGGGGGCAGAGGTATTTCAGCTCGTTTGGGCCGGGGGCGTGTAGACGCGCGCGTCTGTGTGTGCACATGCACCCGAGCCATGGACGAGCCCAAAGGAGAGGATCACTGGTGACCATCAGAGTGACCATCAGAGTGACCATCAGAGTGACCATCAGAGTGACCATCAGAGTGGCCATCAATGCACCTTATCAGAGCACTAGTGGCCCTTTCATATTCTTGTGCTACGGGTGGAGTATGTTTTGGGGGGCTTGCGGCTCTGGGCGTGTGTGGTCCAGTAGGAGGGGGGCACTGCGTTGGTGCGCTCAACAGACGCCAAGCAGCCTCCTCTCCTCCCCTCCTCCCCCATCGTGCCGTATTGTCCTCACCCTCAACTCACAACCCACTCAACCCCCCTCCCACCCCCAGGGGCCCGCGTCAACTTCACCACCAAGCAGCCCCCTCTCCTCCCCTCCTGATCCTCTCCTCCCCCACCGTGCCTTACTCCTCACCCTCAACCCACAACCCACTCAACCCTGCGCACCCTCCTCCCCCCTCCACCACAGGGGCCCGCGGCAACATCACCGCCAAGCAGCCTCTTCTCCCCCCCTCCTCCCCCACCGTGCCTTAATCTTCTCACCCTCAACCCACAACCCACTCAACCCTGCCCCCCGCCCTCCGGAGCCCGCGCCAAGCAGCCTCCTCTCCTCCCCTCCTCCCCCATCGTGCCTTGCAGGCCGTTGCGTTCAACATGTACTGCCGTTGCTCTCGAAGTTGCGGAGGGGTTGAACGCACACGCGCACATTCTTCTCACCCTCAACCCACAACCCACTCAACCCCACTCGCCCTTACGGTCCGACACCCTTCTTGACCCTAGTTTATGATGCAAAACCCTGCTTACCCTCCCCCAAAACAGGGGCCCCGGCAACCTCACCAGCTACTTCTTGCACGCCAATCAGACAGTCAGAGGTGCCCCACAAGGGGGGTAGCACTCCCAGGACCCCACTGGGGTCACTTGGAAACGGATGCGGGGTGTCCCCGCGGTCCTGTTGCGCCCGGTGGCAGGGTCTGGGGCGCTCTGTGCAGGCAGCAACTTGCAGGGTGGGGCCTGTAACCCCACACCCCCATTCCCGTAACCAGTAACTCAGGCCCCCCTTCCCAGTAACCTCCAGTAACCCCCCGTAACTCCAGTAACTCGATCGTCTGTGAGTGCCAGTCAATGCGACGGCTGGTCGACCTTAGGTGTGGGGGCTGAAGAAAAAAGCCTGATCTCCTCCCTTGACCCTCCCTGGCCCTTCCAGAGTGCGAATCGGCCTGATGCAGGCACGCTGTGGTCATCTTCGCGCGCTGCGGGGGCCTGGAGGGCGCTGATTCGCACTTTCAGCAGCGTTTCACTCTTTCAGCAGCGTTTTACACTTTTCTGAGTTACGGGTCGAGTTGCTGGGTTCTGTGCACGACTCTCCAGTATGATGATGATGATGGATCTTACAGTCTGTGTGACACCAGTAATGATGTATAAGACCGGTGTCGGCGCTAGCGCCCGACACCTTAAACTCAGTTTCAGTGGGAAACTGGCTGGCTACCTGGTAGGGGTGAGGGTAAACCCCCACACGCGCGCACGCACTGGACCTAGACAGGACACTGGGCCCCCAGATCCACCCTATACCACCCAGGTAGTGACAGCAACGCATTGTTGGTGTGCGCCTGTGTTCTACTACTAGTCCCGCCGCCGCCATTGGCTCCAGCAATCTCCTCCATGCCCGCCAGCAATCTCCTCCACGCCCGCCAGCAATCTCCTGTATGCCCGCCAGCAATCTCCTCCATGCCCGCCAGCAATCTCCTGATGCCCGCCAGCAATCTCGTCCATGCATGGGCGCCGCCATGCGATCTCCATGCGCCGCGCCGCGCTCCATGCGCGCCAGCACCCGTACCACCCGCCTCATTCCCGTTCTTTAGCCATTCCCCGTGACACCTATGGCTGATCCTTGTTCCGCCGTCCCCTTTGGCATCTGTAACCCGTATCCTCTCCCTGTAGCCTCATTCCCCGTTCTTAACCGCCATCTCCATTATGGTGCCCGCCCGCTGGTGGGGCCTCGCCTCGCCCCATGCCGCACGGCTAGTGTATTGATTGCTGCGCCATCTATAATCTGCGCCTTGGGGCAGGGAACCCCTGCGCCACAACCTCCTCACAAAGCCTAGCCGCATGTGCCTCGCTTCCCATGTTTCTCAATTTCTCGCCATCCGCTTCCATGCTGCCGCCTGCAATCTCCTCCACGCCCGCGAGCAATCTCCTCCATGCCCGCCAGCAATCTCCTCCATGCATGCACGCGCAGAGCGCCGCCATGCAACCCCCATGCGCCGCGCGCGCCATGCGCGCGCCGCGCCCGCCAGCTCCCGTAGCCTCATTCCCCGTTCTTTACCCATGCGCCATGACGCATTAGCCTTGTCCGCCGTCCCCTGGCATGCATAACCCGTAGCCTCATCCCCGGTAGCCGCATTCCCGTTCTTAGCCGCCATCTCCATTATGGTGCCCGCCCGCTGGTGGGGCCTCGCCTCGCCCCATGCCGCACGGCTGGTGCATCGATCGCGTCGCCATCTAATAATCTGCGCCTTGGGGCAGGGAACCCCTGCGCCGCAACCTCCTCACAAAGCCTAGCCGCATGTGCCTCGCTTCCCATGTTTCTCAATTTCTCGCCATCCGTCTCTCTCTTCCATCCAGGCACAGTAAACCATTAGGGGCCGCAATCTGCTTGAGTTCCGATCGTTGTGAGAGGGGGTGCATGCTCGCCGCAATTCTCGCCATCGTGCATCGTGCTCTCCATCGTACCGCTGCCCCATCTGCCACATAGCCTCGCCCCATCAGGACCAGTTCATCAGTAGCGCTGTGCGTCACAGCCGCTCAGGGTAAATTTCCAGATTTTCAGCCGCCCAGTACCAAGCGCAGTTGTCCCGGTTGTCCGCCATCGAGCGGCGCCAGGGCGGGAGCCCCTGGCGAAGAGCTTATGAACTTAACATGGTAACTGTAACTGTAACTGTAACTTAGAAATCGGCCTTGCCGCGACATTTTCCGATTTTTTTTCATCGGCAAGGCAAAGCGGTACCACGGTATTTCTATATCTGTGACTCAATAAACACGCTTCCTGGGTGCGGTGGGCGCGCAGCATGCTGTTTTTGCTCGATTTTTTAGGTGTGTTAAATTGCACCCACTTCCCCCCTCTCCCAGCGCCGCCTCTTCACGCCCGACGCCCCTCGACGGACCCTTGACCTAGGCACGGACACTACGCAGTTAATTCCCGGGTCTGGGAGCCCGCAGCGAGCGCGCGGACCGAATTTGCGGCCCGGGATCGTGAGAAACAGCGCCCCATGGATGGTCGACCTCCCAGGGGGTGCCGACTCCGTCGCTCGGAACTTAAGATCCTTATAATATACATAACACACCTGAAAAGTGTCAGAGTCGGCACCCCCTGGGAGGTTGGCCGAAATTGAGACCCCAACTGGTGTGGGGGAGTGCTACCCCCCTTTGCCCCACTCTCCCAACCCATACACACTCACACACACACACACACACACACACACACACACAGGGCCCCCGGCACCTTCACCGGCTACTTCAAGCGTGCCAAACAAACGGTCGAGGTGCTCTACTCTTTCTTCCGTCCTTTCTTCCGTCCGACACCGTTCTTGATCATAGTTTATGATGCAAAACCCTGCTAAACCCTCCTCCCAAAACAGCAGCCCCGGTGCCTTACTATCATACAAAACCCAACACACACACACACACACAGGGGCCCCGGCACCTTCACCGGCTACTTCAAGGACGCCAAGCAGACGGTCGAGGTGCTCGAATCCGACGGCTGGTTCCACACTGGCGACATCGCGGTGCTCACGCCCGAGGGCGCGATCCGGATCTTCGACCGAAAGAAGAACATCTTCAAGCTGAGCCAGGTGTGTGTGTGTGTGGAGGGGGGGGGGTTAAGCTGTCGCAGGTGTGTTGGTGTGTTGGGCGTGCGTGTTGTGCACACTGATGTGTGTGCGTGCCCTGGACCACCACCCCGTCGCGCCCTCTTCTTGCTCGTCCACTCTCTTTTTCTCACCCTTCCTCACTTCCCTTCTCACTCTTTCTCACTCTCCCTCCATCACACTGTCTTAAACTCTCCTACACTAGCACTCTCTCTCAATCCCCCACTCTCTCACTCTCACACGCACGCACAGGGAGAGTACGTCGCTGTGGAGAAGGTGGAGGGTGTGTACACACACACACACACGCACACAAGCACACACACACACACACACACACACATAGTCGGGGTTCACACGCGCATCTTGAGGGACAAATGACATGGTGCGGTGTGCGTGGTCCTGCCAGCGCACGCCCTTGCAGTCCCCCCCCCCCCACACACACACACACACACGCACACACGCGCGCACGCACACACAGGGAGAGTACGTTGCTGTGGAGAAGGTGGAGGGCGTGTACAAGAAGAACCTGCTGGTGGAGCAGGTGGATCCATGGTCGTGGTTGGTCATGTTTGTAGCGCTCGGGCACTAAACGCCGAGCAAGGTTGAAGACGCTGCCTGTAGGTGCGTCACACACGATGATTTCAACAAGTATGAAATGGATATTGTCTTCTGAAAGAGAGCCGAGCATGTCATATAGATTCTTCTGGTCTTTTATATGCTTCATGATGTCACTCATTGTGTGTCGGTCCGCTTCGATTAAGTTAGCAATGTGATGACCGAATGAATGCAATAAATTTTCATCATTCAAATGTTTTGTAATTGTGTTTTCTTCTTCACGTGTTTTTTTGCCACATCATAAATTGTCTGTTCCTAACGTGCAATCATGTCGATTGTATCGACAACAAGCTTTTCCTCACGTGCAAGTGTATCCGAATTGCATGCATGTGCATTGAAGTTGTGAATTTGGGATGTGCTTGATGACTTCTCACACGATTGTTTGGTACCCATTGTATTTGTTCTGCGGGTATGCAGACAATAAACACTTCATTTTTTATATTAATTACTCGTGTTTATTTGTTTCCTAAGAATGTGCCTTCAAATACCCTGCGTATATTCCATTCGTTGTTTGTCCATTATATCCCCAATGTATAACCCAAATATCAGTACCCTTTGCCAAATATACCATACGTGTAATGTTAGCACTTCTACGATTAGATCCATCCGTAGGTACCCAAATGCTTTTATTATTAGGGCCATCCCCACCCAACCTGGGCCTGCCCCAGGGGGGAAAGTGGCCAAACGGGCGACACCAAACTTTGGGAATTTCTCGTGGCTTCCCTGGTTGACCAAATCCACTTTTGACGCGTGCTTTTTAGTTGCCGCCAATCTCATTTAGACGCATGCGTCTTGGGCGACCGTGGCTTGGAGAGACGGCGAAATGCGGAGCGAAACCGTTTGGGGTCAAACGTGACACGTCACAGTAACGTTTGACCCCAAACGGTTTTGCTCCGCATTTCACCGTCTCTCCAAGCCACGGTCGCCCAAGACGCATGCGTCTAAATGAGATTGGCGGCAACTAAAAAGCACGCGTCAAAAGTGGATTTGGTCCAGAGGCGACGCCGCAAAACTTGCCGAAAGTTTGGTGTCGCCCAGCACAGCGACCGCGGCAACGCGGCACGGCACGGGACCCAGCGCCTCGTCAAGTTCATGGCACGGGTGGTACCGATCGGTAGGAGGCGTCGCGGGGGGCTGGCTCCCCGCGGCGGCGCGGCAGGGGGTTGGGTGCGACTGTTGCATGGCGCTCCGCGAGGCCCGAGACGGCCCCACGACGTATCCCAGCACACGATCTCGACACGCATGTCTAAATGACGTGTCGAGAAGTCATTCTGCACGCGCGATGGGGCCGTTTTGTCGACTTTGGAATTTTGGGTGTGGCCACATTTTGGTCACAGGTTGGGTGGGGATGGCCTTAGGAAGACCATCAATAGTCACAATGCGTGTCAAGTGCGTCTTTCAACATCCGCACATTTGTTGTAATTATCCAGTTACCATCTATGGGTATTTTGTACCTTTAAGTGGTGGCATTCCATCCCTTGACATCTCCCTCATCAACTTTTGAATTATTTTCTTTGATGAATAATGCTCCAGTATTATTTGATTTATTTTCGGGCGTATTGGCAGTGGCAACTATCCTAAAGAAAGATGGTTAAATCGTATTCTTCAGAATGTCTTCTGTGATGCATGTGTCATTGATACAAATTTGTCCATCTTTAATAACCTTAACCTTTCCACTACGGTCAACCTTTACGGCATCTCTGTAACCACCATTTTTTTCTGTAAAGCTCAAATTCACAGTTGCAGGGGCATGCACATCTCCAGAATACATTCGCATCTGACCATTTTCAAATTGACCAATTCCGTATCTGTCAGCTACATTTGCCCCATATTGTTTTCAATCATAGGGCCAGGGTCATTCTTATTCATAGTTATCGATTTATCCAAACTAATTTGGTCAGTAAAAGTAGTGTCTCCACGAATGTAGTTTTTACCATCATCCTTCCAATCAAATTGTGTCCACCGTTTATCCTTCCTTTGGAAATTAGCACCCGTCCAATCTGCTGGCATATGCTTTTGTTGCTAGGATGTTGCCTTGGGGTTGTTTACCCCAAGAACCCACCACTAACCCTCCACCGTCATTAATAGCGACATTATTATAGATTGCAGTACCATTTCCTTTAGTTCCTTGTATCTGAAACCAATCACCATCGAATTTCTTCCAATCGAATTTCTTCCAATCGAATTTACACATGGGTCCTTTCCCATGTCATTTACGGTGACTGGTGGGGGTGGTTTCACAAGGAGTTCAGCTGCGTCAACACATTTGTCGCCTGCGCAGAATTGGCCCCCTTTTGCCACTGTCAATTTCTTTGCAACTGATGCACTTCCTCCAATTGACATGTCATTGTCTGCAACTGTGTCTCCACGAATATAGTTTTTACCATCATCCTTCTTATCAAATTGTGTCCATCGTTTGTCCTTCCTTTGGAAATTAGCACCCGTCCAATCTGCTGGCATATCGTTACCAACACCAATGTAAAATCCATCATTGTGGTTGCTTGCCACTACCTGGGTGGCATAGGGTGGAGATAACAGAGCTATCATGGTGGCTAGCCTGCTGAGGGAAGCCTGCTGGGGGGAACCTGCATGGAGCCTGCACAGAGCCTGCATGGAGCCTGCTGGGGGGAGCCTGCATGGAGGCGATGGCTTGCGGGCATGGCGGCGGCGGGTACTAGCAGCAGGCATATCTGTGGCCTGCGCAGACCGTATAAATTCAAAGCACACACACCCTCTGTGAAAGCATGGTTGCTGTCACTACCTGGGTGGTATAGGGTGGATCTGGGGCCCAGTGCCCTGTCTCGGCCCAACACCACAACTACAACCACAGCCACGCCCCTCCCCCCCCCACTACCCCCCTACGTGGGGGTCTGGCAGGTCTTTCAAGACGTGCCTCACCGCGGTCATCGTCCAGTCCCGAGGCGTGAACACGACAAAATTGCACTCCCTAAAAGTACCCTCCCCACACACACACACACACACGCACGCACCACCAACCCCCAGTTGTGGGTCTACGGCAGCTCGTTCAAGTCGTGACTCGTCGCTGCCGTCGTGCCATGAGAGGCGTCAAAACGACAAAATAACCCCCCCCCCACACACACACACACACGCACGCACCACCAACCCCCAGTTGTGGGTCTACGGCAGCTCGTTCAAGTCGTGACTCGTCGCTGCCGTCGTGCCATGAGAGGCGTCAAAACGACAAAATAACCCCCCCACACACACACACACACGCACGCACAACCAACCCCCAGTTGTGGGTCTACGGCAGCTCGTTCAAGTCGTGACTCGTCGCTGCCGTCGTGCCATGAGAGGCGTCAAAACGACAAAATAACCCCCCCACACACACACACACACGCACGCACAACCAACCCCCAGTTGTGGGTCTACGGCAGCTCGTTCAAGTCGTGACTCGTCGCTGCCGTCGTGCCATGAGAGGCGTCAAAACGACAAAATAACCCCCCCACACACACACACACACGCACGCACCACCAACCCCCAGTTGTGGGTCTACGGCAGCTCGTTCAAGTCGTGACTCGTCGCTGCCGTCGTGCCATGAGAGGCGTCAAAACGACAAAATACCCCCCACACACACACACACACACGCACGCACCACCAACCCCCAGTTGTGGGTCTACGGCAGCTCGTTCAAGTCGTGACTCGTCGCTGCCGTCGTGCCATGAGAGGCGTCAAAACGACAAAATACCCCCCCCACACACACACACACACACGCACGCACCACCAACCCCCAGTTGTGGGTCTACGGCAGCTCGTTCAAGTCGTGACTCGTCGCTGCCGTCGTGCCATGAGAGGCGTCAAAACGACAAAATACCCCCCCCCCACACACACACACACACACGTACGCACCACCAACCCCTAGGTTTGGGTCTACGGCAGCTCCTTCAAATCGTGCCTCATCGCGGTCGTCGTCCCATCAGAGGCCGGCCTCATGGCGTGGGCGTCGGCAAACGGGGTGGGCGGCACGTTTAGCGAGGTGGTCGCCACCAAGGTGTGGACAAACACACATATACACACACACATACACACACATACGCACACACATGCACACACACAAACACACACACGTGTGCACACATGTGCACACACGCACATACACACGTGCGCACACATGTGCACACATACACACACACCACACACACACACACAGAGAGAGAGATATCGTTACAGAGAACTCTGCACGGCAGACCTAGATAGACTGTTTCTGGTCATCAATTGAGGAGATTCCGTTTGAAGGCGGGAGACCAACCGTGCGCCAGCAAGAGGGTGAACAACCTCATTCGTAAAGCAGTGGGGGAAAGGGGCAGTGGCGGGTCATTGACGGCTGTGTCCGTCAATCCGCCTTGCCTGAGTTTAAACTAGGTGTCGGTAGAAGGGCTTCCACAGTTGTGGAAATCATGCTAAGATGATCCACTCGGTGGTGACTCGCTCGGCGAACTCGGGGCGCTCGGGGATGTCGCGTGTGAAGTTGAAGAGATGGATGTTTGCGGAGGGCGTAGAACGTGACGGAGTGGGCGCAAAAGTCACCGGCGTGAGCCGGAAGAAGGTGATGGCGCCGCCGGCATAGAGCGAAGTCGTGTCCGAACAGCGGTAGTCGTGCAAGTGGGAGGCAGTGGGAGGGAGGCAGCGGGAGGGTAGTCGGAGGGAGAGGGGAGGGCGGGGGAGGGTTAGGGAGGGGCGGGGGGCACAAGATGGGGTGGGGTGCAGCGGGGATGGAGGGGTGGAAGACAGGAGAAGGGAGGGAGGAGAGGGGAGAGAGGAGGGAGCCACACTGTGGCCCGGCCACATGGCGCATACATAGGCGCTGGTACCATGGAAGGGGGTGCATGGGGTGCATGTGCGCGCATGGGGCGCATGGGGAGGGGCAACTCCATGTGACGAGCATGTGGGTGTATGGAGGTCGACGGGGCAGCAGTGGGATAAGCGGTGGGTCTCTTGAGGTGGGGCGTGGGGTCGAATGAACGACTGGGCGGTGGGCGGTCGGCGGGACGGTGGCGGCTGGAGGAACTCGGTAGCTCAAGTTGAGCGCCGGCTCGGGCCGCATGGCGGTCGAAGTGATGGCACTGAGATACACACACACACATACAAACACACACACACACACATATGCACACAATGCACACACACACACACATTGCCTCTGCACTTGGGCGTCAGCCAACGGAGCGAGCGGCGCGGTCAGGGAGGTGTTCACCACTTAAGGTGTGTGTGGGCACACACACACACACACACGTGCACACCATGCACACACGCACGCACGCGCATTGCGACTGCGTGTTGGCGTCGGCCAACGGGGTGGGCGGCACGTTCAGCGAGGTGGTGGCCACCAAGGTTGGTAGCTGCATGGTAGCTGTATGGTAGCTGTGTGGTAGCTGCATGGCAGCTGCGTGGTAGCTGCATGCTAGCTGCTATGGGAACGGGACGCCACAACGGGCGCGATGGACAAGGCGTGGACACACATTCCATTCCATTCCATTCCAGATCGTTACAAAGATAACGGCGATATCGTTCCAGAGGTCGGCGAAAGGGCGTCTGTCAATAGCGGGAGACCACTCGTCGCTATGAGGGGATATAATGCCACTCTGCTGCAGGGGGGCTGCCTCTGAGGCACTGCATTTAAGTACGCTGTGTTGTACGCTGACTAAACTGACTGTGATCACTCTCACTCTCTCTGAGGCTGTGTGGTGGTCGCAACCTCTATCCCGCCTTAATCAGATCGCCGCATATGGACTCCCAGAAATCTCGCTAGGGTGAGCCATCCGGGTGGGACTCGGTTGTCGAGGATGCGCGTGAGCTCTGGGTACGCGGCGTACTTGGCTCGCTCTCGTTTGAACTGGTCAAAGCGATTCTTGACGGCGTCTCGAAACCGTTGGGATGTGAAAATGTCACCTGCATTTTGCCGGTACGACGTGATGGCCCCTCCCGCGTGGAGGCCATCCGCGTCCGGTCGACGGCACATGAAAAGTGCGGCGGTGGCTGGGAAGATGGGGTGTGGAGGGTGAAGGGGCTGGGGAGGGGGAGGGGAGGGGAAGATGGCGGGGCTGGGGTGGGGAGGGTGGAGGGGCTGAGGAGATGGAGAAGGGGGGAGGTGGCGGATGAGGGGACCGATGAACGCAGCTCGGTGTTTGTTGATGATGTCGATGATGGGCGCTGTGGGTGGGTCCTTGGCGTGCATCTCGATGGTGGAGGTGTGAGGGGAGGTAGGGGAAAGGTTGTGGGGGATCCGCTTAAGGCGGCGTAGGAATCGGTTGTGAGTAACCTCGAGGCGGTGGATGTGGGCTTTGTTCAGTGTCCATGCTTGGCATCCATAAAGGAGTGCGGAAACAACATAGGCATTGTACAGACGGATCTTAGTAGAGTCAGAGATGACTTCAGGGGGGGCGTCCCAGAACCGTAGGGTAAGGCGTTTGTAGGCAAACCAGGCAGAGCCAATGCGGCGTGAGATCTCGGCATCGAGTATCCCGGCGTCTGAGTGGGAGACAGGGTGTGCATCGGACGGGGAGGGGGCTGCGTGTGTGGAATAAATACTGCCGAGGTATTTGAACTTGTCTGTGGGGTGGACGAGGTGGGGGTTAGAGGAGGAAGTGGAAGGGATGGAGATCGGTGCTGGGGTGTCGGTGTGGACAGACGGGTGACCCAGGGTTTGGTGCACGGTCTTGGCGTAGTTGATCTCGAGTGCAAGGTCGGAGCAGATCTGGTCGAGGCGGGCGAGCATGTCTTTGAGGGCATCGATGTCGAGTGCCATCAGAGCTATGTCGTCCGCGTAGAGGAGGAGGGGGAGTAGGGTAGAGTCGAAACCGTGGCGTGGGAGGGGTGTGTGGAGAGTGCTGTTCACCACGTAGCCGATTTGGATGCCTGCGTTGGGGAGCAGGGCTATCAGGGATCAGATGACGGTGTCGATGAAGATGTTGAAGAGGAGGGGGGAGAAGGGGCAGCCTTGCTTGACTCCAGCTTCGAGGGGAAAGGAGGCAGAGTAGGCGCCGCCTACACGGACTCTGGCGGTGGCACCAGAGTAGAGGCTCTCGAGGCGGGAGAGGAGGTCGGGGTGTACGCCTCGACGGAGGAGGGTGTGCCAGAGGGCGGTGTGGTTGACTCGGTCAAAAGCCTTGGAGAGGTCGACGTAAGCCACGTGAAGAGGGGCTTGGGCGCGGTGAGACTCCTCTTGGAGGCGGCGTAGGGTAAAGATGGGGGCGGTGGTGCCTCGGCCGGGCCGGAAGCCGAATTGGTAGGTGGAGAGGTAGTCATCCAGGTGTCGTCCGAGGCGGGTGAGGAGGACATGGGTGTAGACTTTGCCCGGGACGGCAAGGAGGGAGATGCCACGGTAGGATTTGACGGCTGTGGTCGGGCCGGATGATGCGCCCTTGTAGAGGGGGCAGATGTCCGCCTGCTTCCACGCGGTAGGGATGGTTCTGGTGTTCCAACACGAGATGATGAGACGGTGGAGGGCTCCGGTGACAATGTCGCCGCCGTGCTTGATGAGCGGGGCGGTGATGTTGTCGTAACCGGGGGCGGAGTTTTTGAGGGTTTTGATCGCGGTCTCCACCTCGCCCCGTGAGGGTGGAGGCGTCAACGGCGGGGGAGGAGGGGAGGGGGCATGGGCCAGGTGTGAGTCCAGCGTGGCAAGGCATACGATTGAAGTGAGGTCGTGGAGTTGTTTGAAGTGTTCTCCAAACGCGTCGGCCACGGCTTGAACGCCGAAGCACAAGTGGTCGCCAGAGCGGACGGCGGGGGCGGAGGCGGCGTGGGGGCGGTCGACGAGGCGGGACAGTGTGCGGTGGGCGGTGTGGGGTTTGTTGTTGTCGAAATCGTTCTGCACGTGCTTGGCGGCGGCGCTCCAGTGGGAGTCGGAGTCGTCACGGATGGAGGATTTGAGGTCGGACTCCAGGTGCTTGGACTGCTCCCGGGGGGCGCCCTCAGCGCGGGCAGCTTGCAGGTTTCTGGCGATCTCGAGCGAACGGTCAGAGAGGGTGAAGTCGATGGGGACCTCGGGTGGGCGGGGGCCTAGGACCTCGCTGGCCGCGGCGTGAATGGATACGATGAAGTGGGCCAGTTGTTGGTCGAGGGTGAGGGGAAGGGGTGCGGGAGGGGGGATGGCGAGGGCGTCCGTGGCAGCCGCTGCGTACCTCAGTCGCGTGTCGGGGTCGCGGAGAAGGTCTGTGAAGTAGCGGGGGGTCGGAGCGGGGCGTGGGTGGTGGGCGCGCGTGTGGGTCCATGTTTTGGAGAAACGGAGCCGGATGAGGGTGGTGACGAGGGCGTGGTCAGGTTTGACGACGGTGAGGAGTGGTCTGGTCAGGGGGCATCGCGCATGCGCGGACGTCTCGTACTGAGCTCAAGTGGGGACGTCGGACGAGGATGTGGTCGGGGATGTTGCAGTCTTTGCCGGTACGGCTGCACCAGGTGTAGACGCGCGACGGGGTGTGTGGGAAGAAGGAGTAAGTGACAACGAGGTTGTGCGCGGCGCACAGGTCAAGGAGCCGGTGTCCGTTGTCGTTGATGCCGGGTTTGTGGTGGAACTCAGCGAGGGGGGAGTTGGGTGGGAAGGTCAAGGTTGTGCTGTGTGGGGGGGGGCAGGTGTGGCGACCAACCGCTGGGTAAACGGTGTGGGACGCTGCGGAGACCTTGGCGTTGAAGTCGCCAAGGACCAGGAGGAAGTGGTGTGAGGGGGTGTCGGAAAGGGCCTCGTTGAGCCGCTCGTAGAACAGATCCTTGGCGGGCTCGTCGGCGGCGGCTTCCGTAAGGGCGTAAGCGATGACGACGGTCATGGGGAGGGTGCCGTTGGGTTGAAACCGCAAGACCATGATGCGCTCGTTGATGGCGGCAAAGCCGGCATCGGCGGCACGCAAGAGCTTGGCGGTGTCGGGGGACAGGAGGGCGCCAACTCCGTGTTCTTGCGGTCGTTTACTGTCGGGGGCGCGGCTGGACCAGATGAACTGGTAGCCGTTGGGGAGGGTGTGTCGGCCGGAGCCGGGGTGGCGCACCTCCTAGAGGCCGCATATGTGGACACACACAGACACACACACACACACCACACACGCGCGCACACACACACACACACCTACATCGCCACTGTGCATGGGCGTCGGCCAGCAGGGTGGTCGTCACCAAGGTGTGTGAGGGCACACGTGCGCACAGGTTTGACATCTCAAGCTCGAAAGACACACACAAACACACACACGCACACACACGCACACACGCATGTGGCATGCACAGGAGGCGCACGTGCACGTCACACACACACACACATATACACACACACACACATGCAGGAGGCGCGCGCGCACGTGCTCGCTGAGCTCATTGCGACTGGGCGCGCGGAGAAGCTCAAGGGCTTTGAGATCGTGAGGGCGGTCAAGCTCGAGGTGGGTTCACGAAGAGCACACGGGACACGAAACACGAGAGAAAGCAACCCTTACCCCCAAACACCTCACCCTAGAGCCTTAAACCCTTAAGGTGGGCTTTGAGATCGTCAGGGCGGTCAAGCTCGAGGCGGGTGGGTGGGGTCACAAAAAGAGAGGAGAAAGCAACCCTGTTGTTGTTGGATTGCACAGGCATGTGTGACGCACCGATAGGCCCCATACTCGAGCTTGCCCGGCGCGTAGCGCCCGAGCACTACAGATGGGCGGCTGGCCACTGGTGGTGGGGAGCTAGTGGGTCCAGGCTGGACCTAGACAGGGCACTCGGCCCCCAGACCCAACCTCCTCCCCGTGGCCGGCACGGCAGGGGTTCACAGGCCCGCGGGATTCAGTCCGCTAGACCTCCATCGGCGGCAGCAGAGCCCCTAAACCCAAAACCCAAAACCCTAGAGGTGTGTGTGAGGGGGGGGGGCATGCAGCCCGCCTGTGTATGTGTGTGGGGCTCGCTGCACGCACCCGCGCGCGTGTGCTCTCGGCCACCGCCCCGCCCACTTATCTACACCCACTCGCCTGTGATTTTGCCCGCCCGCCCCAGCCGTTTCTGCACGCCCGTCGACGTCGCAGGTCCCCATCGGAGACCACGCACGCTCGCACTGTGTCACCGCCCGTCCCGACCGTCGCTTTCCGCCGTTGGCCTACGTTTTCCCGCGTGATCTTACGCCCGCCCGCCCTGCGCCTGCAGCCCCACCCGTGTATGCACGCCCGCAAGCGCCGCACTTCACTGGTAGACCTCCTGGAGACCATGCACGCTCGCACTTTGTCACCGCCCGACGCATGCGCTCTTGCTGGCTCGCACCCGCCTGTCCTGCGCCTGCCTCCCCACCCGGCTCTGCACGCCCGCAGGCGTTGTTGGCCACCGTCTAGGAGGAGCTCCCGGAGACCACGCACGCTCGCACTCTGGCACCGCCCGCCCCGACCGTTGCTTTCCGCCGTGGGTCCACGTGCTCCCGCGTGATCTTACGCCCGCCGGCCCCGTGCCTGCCACCCCACCCGTTTCAGCACGCCCGCAGGCTGCGTAGTTCATTGGTAGACCTCTCGTCGGAGACCACGCACGCACGCACTCTGCCACCGCCCGCCCCGACCGTTGCTCTCCGCGACCCGCCCACGTGCCCCCGCATGATCTTACGCCCGCCCGCCCTGCGCCTGCCGCCCCACCGTTTCTGCACGCCCGCAGGCTTCGCAGTTCCCCGTTGAGGACGGACTCCAGGAGACCACACGCGCTCACACTCTTGACACTTCACGCCGCACGCGCTCTGCCTGGCTCGCGCCCGCCCGCCTGTCTGTGTACGCCCGCCACCGCCCCGCCCGTCGTTTGACGCCCGCTCCCCCCCCCCACCACCACCCGTTTTCGTGTGCCCGCAGTCGTCGCAGTTCACCGTGGAGGACGACCTGCTGACGCCCACGTTCAAGCTCAAGCGCCCGCAGCTGCAGCGGAAGTTCCAGGCCGCAATCGACGAGATGTACAAGGAGCTCCAGGAGTAGTCGGCTGTGGAGTGGAGCGGGCTGGGCTGGGCTGGGCTCGGCTGGTTGAGTGGCTTGTGTTGATGAATGGCTGGCCTGCGCGATCGGCCACAACACGTGTTGCGGCAGACTGTGCTGGTCATTGGCTGGCAGGCTGTGCTTGACCGTTCACCGAGAGGGCCGGAGGCTGGGTGTTGTCTTGGTGGCACGGGGGTAATAAGCTGTCCGAGCCGGCGCGTGAGGAGCTCGTGTGAACAATAAGGAGGTCTGCGTATGTGGAGGGGTACACGGAGGGCGGGGTGCGTGTAATTTACCATCGGCGCGAGTAACCCCTCCTCCAATGTGACGCCGTAAGCCTCACGTCTTCCCTGGGCAGAATGCTCGCGCAGTGCCGAGCAAAAGCGCCGGCGGCAGCAGGAAAACAAGGTGTGAGCGCGTAGTGAGCGCGCGAGGCTGCACGTGTCCACCAAGCGCTGCGGCTTGGTGGTCGGGGCAAGCAACGGCTGGACGCCGATGCCACGCGCTGCCTGCTAAGAGTGAGGAAAGCAGTGCAAGTGACTCTAAAGGATGTAGATGCGGTGGTCAAGACAAACGCGCTGCATCCAACTATCGCAGTTTTCAAACTTTTTGGCAAACACCCCACGAAAAAACGAAAATCCTAGAACGCAAAAAATTGCAATATTGTCGACGCGTGCACCCCCCGAGCGCCGCAGTAGCGACGCGCCCAAAGCCAGCCACGACACCCGTGGTGGTGGCACGGAGGGCCTTCGGGGTGCACATTCCAGCCATGCATCCGCACTACTTGCCCACGTGTGCTCGCCCCCGGCCACCGCACGCCCGACCACGGCAGCTCTAAGAAGCGTCTAGTCGGTGGCAGCTTGCCATGCCGTAAATTTGAAAGGGAGATGTGACAGGGAGAAGCCCTCTCCTTTTTTTTCATTTTCTGAAAAAGTGAGGTGTACCAGGCTCGTGAGAACTGAGCGATAGTTGCTATCAGTGCGCAACGCAACCGCGTCCGCACCCCTCCATCTTCTCGAAGCTCTCCACACTCTACACCCACGTCATCACAAGTCGAACCAAATAGCATTCGCACTCGTGATGCAGGACTACAACGAACACACGGAGGGGATTGCACCCCTCGACCACTCTGCAGAGCTCCGCGAGCTTCGGCGTTTCCTGGATACCGACGACATTCGCGCACTTCGCCTCTGCTGCATGGCCATTCGCGACGCAGTGGACGCGCAGACAGGCTGCATGGAGGGGCAGGCCGAGTCGCCAGTGCTTTCTTCCGCCACCGTTGCTCGCCTGCTCGACGTGACCACGCTCACGCTGCGATCCATGCGAGGCCTACGCGGCATGCTGGGCGCGCCACCCCAGCCAGGCGCCTTCCCTCGCCTGCAGTCGCTGCGCCTCCACCTGGTGGGTGCGCTCGCTCCATGCGTGCGCCATGCGCTCCGCCCATGCGCGGTTCGCGTCAAGGCCGGCTGTCACTGGGCGGGATCTAGTACAGTTTGAAGAGAACGCGCCCCTACTTCTGCACGCCGCTCCTTTGAGCCCTAACACCCTGCACGCTGTGACCGCAGGGGGCTGCGTCGATCGAGAGCCTGGCAGACTGCAAGGCCATCACGAGCGCCTCTCCCTGGCTCACCCACCTCAGCCTGGAGCTGCCAGGCGGCGCCACCGGTCTACCAGCGCTAATGGCTGGGGTTTTGTCTACATGCAGCAGGCTGGAGGACCTTGAATTGTTGTATGGTGGGTCGGGCACGGAGGAGGACGTTGATGTGGCGAGCATTGTCAACATAGCCGCACTGGCAGCTGGCACCAGTCTGCTGAATCTCCAGCTGGCCTGGTGCCCCTTCCTGACCAACCTGGCTCCCCTCGGAGCCCTGGTGAACCTGCAGAGCCTCGACTCCCCGAATGCAGGGCTTTGTCTGATCTGGCACCCCTCGGATACCTGGTCAGCCTGCAGAGCCTCACCATTACCGACTGTTGGCGAGTCTCGGATTTGAGACCCCTCACTGCCATGGTGAACCTGCAGACACTCAATATCAGCAACAGCGCGGCGTCTGATATGTCGCCCCTCTCAGTCATGACAAACCTGCACAGCCTCGACTTCGGTGGCTCCTACAATACGTGGATGACGTGGCATCCCTCGCAGCCATGACGAACCTTAAGAGCCTGGGTAGAGCTGCTGTGATGCCGTGTTTGATCTCACGTTGTTCAAAGCCATGGTGAACTTAACCAGCCTCGACATCAGCGTTGCCAAGCCAGCTCTGATCTGACACCCCTCACAGCTATGGTGAACCTGCAGAGCCTCGACATCAGAGTCTGCAGAGCCGTGTCTGACCTGGCGCCCCTTGCAGTCATATGGTGAACCTGCAAAGCTTCGACGTGAGTCACTGCGACGCTGTGTCCGATCTGGCGCCCCTCGGAAACCTGATGAACCTGCAGAGTCTCAGCATTTGCAGGTGCAAGTCTGTATCTGATCTGGCGCCCCTCGCATCCATGGTTAACCTGCAGAGCCTCGACGTGGGACACTGCGACGCTGTGTCCGATCTGGTGTCCATCGGAAACCTGGTGAACCTGCAGAGTCTCAGCATTGCGGCTGCGAGTCTGTGTCTGAGCTGGCTCCCCTCAGCACCATGGTGAACCTGCGGACCCTCGACAACACGGCTGCACTTGCGTGTCTGGTCTGGTCACTATGGCGAACTTGCTGTCCCTCGACTGCACGGCTGCTCTGACGTGTCCGATCTGGCGCCCCTCGTAACCATGGTGAAGCTGCAGCGCATTTACATGGACGGCTGCTCTTGCGTGTCTGATCTGGCGCCCCTGAGCTGCTGCATGCATTTGAGCAGCTTGCGCTTGGAAGGGCAGACGATTGATGCGCACTTGCTTTGCACCGTCATCAGCGCCTGCAGCCAGCAACTGCGCGTCCACGCGACAGGCTGCGTCTTTCGTTTTGCAGGCCCCCCTCATGGGAATGGAGTGAGTGCACGCCTGCTGGACGTCCTGGCTGACCCACAGGTGGCTGACAGACTCGACATGAACAATTGCACGATCAAGCTTCCTGGGTATTCACTACCTATTTTGAAAACACAGACATAGAGGACGAGTGAGCACACGTGTACACACACCTCCCTCGTGCCCCGCGCTAAAGCGACACGCGCATGCGCGTTTATGCATAAATGCATAAATGCATTAATGATGAATGTTTTTCCACTCTGAATCCTGTTTGTACTGGGGGAGGACGCTTGGATTGGGAGGGCCGTTGTAGGACTGACAGTGCGCCTGTAAATCAGTGAGAGGGGAGCGGACGGCCTTGCACGCGGTCGCCATGGTGGTCGCCATAACATAACTCCCCTGCTGTGACCCATCCACACTCCATCAGCAGCCGCACGAGTTCGAACTCGTGACCACACTTGCCTGCAGTGCGTCGCAGTGCCGCAGCGAGAGAAGGGGGTGGTGGTGAATGCCGAGGAAGCTCCAGCCAGGCAGCCAGGGCTCAACATGTGGCGGCATTCATCAACGTACTGAGACCAGCCCCCGTACGTATGGGGCTGGCGAGTCCCGATTAGCCACAGCTGCACCTCCCCTTCAGCACTAAACAGCTCCAGCTGTAACGTAGATGCACGAAACCGCGAGCCTCCCCGGCTGCCTCGCCGGCTGCCTCAGTGCCTCTGTGACTGGTCCATGACCCATGTGCACAGTCTCAGCAGACGGTGCGTCGAAGCCCCTTCTTGCGCATCGTGATCGGATGCGTGCGGCACAGAAAGAAGAGGCGGCATGTGCACCGTAGCCAGCCAGGCCAGACGTCAGGACCTTGCATGATGCAAGTGTGTGTGTGTGTGTGTGTGTGTTCATATGCGGGCTGCATGGAAACCAGCACTGCCAGCACACAGGCATTGCACACGCCCTGCCAGCACACAGGCACGTGCACTGCCAGTACAAGGGCGATGCACGTGCTCTGTCAGCACGTACACTGCCAGCACAGAAGGCGCTGGCCGTGAGCCAGGATGTTGCCGTGAGCCAGGATGCTGCCTTCCTCATAGTGGGTTCGAACGGTGTGGGAAGACTTGACGGTGGTTGCGGCGGCGGCGGCAGAGTGAAAGACAGAACTTGATGAGCGGGGACGGGGGCGCGCCGTCGGCGGCGGCGGAGGGGATGATGGAGATCAACGACCGGTGGCGGGGGCGGGTGGGGGAAAAGAGCTGCAAGGAGGCATGCACAGGCCCCCAAGTTGATATAGCATGATGATGATGATGTTTGGTTACAATCCACTTCTGGCGGTCACACGTACGGTTCCAAAGCTCCAGTGGGACTTAGAGAAACAAGGCTCAAGACCCACAAAAGGTCAAGCTACAAGTAGCCCACGGTAACGCCATCCACACTTGGTGGCGGGCGCCAAGCAAGCAGCACCACTGTGCAGGCTGCACACCCAGCCCCTCAAATGGCCAGAGGTCGGACCTTATAGCAGGTGCATATGTTCAAGTGCTGGCACGCACCGCGCAAGGCAACACATTCTCGCTACGTCAAGAGAGGGCCGACGGCCCGTCTGTTGATGTACCACATGCACATGTCCAGGAACGGGTACGCATCAATTAAGGTACCATATTCCTTACGTCAACGGAGAGCCAAGGCTCTTGTTGGGGGGCGGCGCCGCGGGCGAGCCCCGATGGGTTGGGTTTGCGCACGGCCCGGGTGTGGTGGGGAAACTGACGTGCAAGCTGGCGGTGGCGCTTCAACTGCGGGCGGTTGTGGACGAGCGGCGAGTGCGGCGGGCAGCCACGGTGGAGGCGGCTCTGGCGCTGGACCACGGGCCGCACGGGGGCCCCCGCGCGACCGACGCGCAGGTCTTCGCGGGGCTGCGCGGCCTGGAGGCGGCGGTGCCGACACTGTGGCGGATGCCGCTCCTCAACGCTCGCAAGGAGCCCATCTGGCGGCTGTGGGTGAGTGGTTTTCACAAGCAGGCTGCACTAGGCGTGCCCGAGTGCCCCTGCGGGTGGCGGTGCCGTGATGAGGACGGGCCGCCGGCGACGGCGTGGCGTGCGCACAGCTTCTGGGGGTGCCCGGTGGCGGAGGCGGTGGTGGTGGCGGCTGCTGCTGCCCTCCCTGCTCCTACGCCGGTCATCACGTGCTGCCAGGTGTGGCTGCTGCAGCCTCCCGCTGGGGTGCGTGCTGGTGTGTGGGCGGTGGTGGCAGCGCTCGTGGTGGACGCCATGGAGCGAGGCCGCCGCCACTTGTGGCGCATTACGTGCCCGCGTGATGGTGTGCAGCCCCCTGCTCGCTCGGTGGCGGTTGAGCGGGCGGGGGAGCTGGCGACGATGGATCTGTGGGACGCGCTGGCGTCCTTTGCTGAGGGCGGCGGGATGCCGCGCGGGTGGGCGGGTGTGGTGGGCCCGACCCACCCCTTTGTTGGAGTAGTGGACGGCGGGCTCACTCTGAACAAGACGTCCTAGATCCCTGAGAGGATGGTTTCTTTTGAGGGGAGGTGGCGCCACATGCGTGCGCTGGCGGGTTGTGATGTGGTAGCTGAGCAGAGTGCTGCGGCGGGTGTGCACAACGGCCCCGCTTCCGGTGGGTTGAGGGTGGGCTTTTTGGTCCCTTCATGGTTTTATACCTTGGGCCCGCCATCCGTTTCCTGGAGGGGTTGAGTGTGGAGCCTGCACTGTGGTGCTGCTTGCTTGGTGCCCGCCACCGCGTGTGGGTGGCGCTTCCGTGGGGCATCCCCCCTTTTTTCTGTTGGCAGGTCTTCAGGACTGCTTCCTCTAAGTCCTGCTGGAGCTTTGGAACCGAACGCGTGCCCGCCAGAGAGTGGATTGTAAAAACTCATCATCTTTGTTGCAGCATTTGTTCTAAAACCCCAAACACTCCACTCCAAGCCAAGGCCAAGGAGAGAGGGAGGGAGGGAGGGAGGGAGGCGAGGGAGGTGTCAGGTGTCACATGGGCACATACCTACTATGCCGCCCATGTGGGTGGGTGGGGGGGAGCGGCCGTAATCGTAGCCGTAGGGAGGGAGTGGGGAGTTGTCGTCGTTGGTCGGAGTCAGAGTCGGAATCGGAGCAGCGGAGTCGGAATTGGGGTTGGGTTTTGTGTGGGGTGGGGTGGAGTTCAAGGGGACTCGGCGGCAAGTCTGAGGGCTGAATTGGGTTGGGTTGGGGGGAGACGCTTCAATCGCCACGCTTGGCGAGGGGGTTTGGTTGTTAATTATGCTTTTATTTCTGCATCTGCTCATGTAAGGCCAAAAATGTAATCAAGCAAATCGCACAGGCCTTTCCTGGAGAGTCGG
>VFSX01000155.1:237853-247853 GCA_016618255.1 Chlamydomonas sp. UWO 241
CTGCACTCAGTCACTCTGTCGGTTTTTAGGTTTCGTGTAGAACGATCCCCCCTAAAGAGAAATGTTTGTGTTTGCGTGTGAGCGTGCGTGCGAGTGTGGCCACGAATTTCGAGAGGTGGATGGAGTGAGGCAGGAAGGGGGCGAGGGAGGGAGGGAGGAAGGGGACGAGGGAGGGAGGGGGTGCAGGACTCCTCTTGCGTGCCCCTGTGCACGGCGACCCTGCGTCACCACCACGACTGCCCCCCCCCCTCCCCCCCCCGCTCCTCCTTCTGCCTTCACCCCCACCCACCCACCCTCCTCATGCTGCCACCCCTCCCTTCTCCTGCCCCCCCTCCCAACCCCCCCGCTCCTCCTGCTGCCGCCCCTCCACCCCCCCGCTCCTCCTGCTGCCAGATCGTATCGTATCTGATGAGTCATCTGACACCGGGATGACGCAGGGATGAGCATATGCTACGCTTATCGTATCGCAATCATATCATATCTGATGAGTCATCTGACACGGGGATGACGCAGGGATGAGCACACCTGTACGACACTCCCCACACCCATGATGATGAGTTGTTTACAATCCACTTCTGGCGGTCACGCATACGGTTCCAAAGCTCCAGTGGGACTTAGAGAAACAAGGCTCGAGGCCCACAAAAGGTCAAGCTACAAGTAGCCCACGGAAGCGCCATCCACACTTGGTGGCGGGCGCCAAGCAAGCAGCACCACTGTGCAGGCTGCACATCCAGCCCCTCCAATGGCCAGAGGGCGGACCCAAGGTATAAAACCATGAAGGGACCAAAAAGCCCTCCCCCAGACCACCGGAGGCGGGGCTGGAGCAAAACCCGCTGCAGCACTCTACTCAGCGACCACACCGCACCCGCCACCGCACGCGTGTGACGCCACCTCTCCTTGAAAAACACCCCCGGGGGGTGCAACTAGCAAACAGGTGCAGCCACCCGCTCGCCGTCAACGACGAGGCGCGCGCGGTGGAACTGCGCCCGCTTCCCCGCAGCCTTGGCGGCGAGGAAAGCAGGCCACAGCGCCTGGTGCTGCGCCTCCTCGCGGTCGCTGAGGACGTCGAAGACCGCTACCGACGCCTGGCGCAGGCTCCGGCGCCAGCGCACGACGGTGTCGGCCACGGCGTCAGACGTCACGGTGAACAGCACACGCAGCACGCCGCCCCCGCGCGGCTCCACGCCAATGCCCCCGACGGCAGGCTTGGCGTTGAGGAACGACGCGGACACGACGCCGCCACCAGCAGGCCCGTGCCAGCGGCCAGAGGCATCGTGCACAAAACGCACGATGTTCGTAGCCAAACGGACAGGCAGGCTCACGCCGGCCTCGCCGTCTGCGGCGCGCTGCGCCGCTACCGCCGCGACGCAGCTGAAACCGCAGAACACGTCCGTCCGCGTACCGACGCCATCACCGCCCGTGACGAAGTCGGTGGCGTCCTCCACAGAGAGCGACGCCACAAAACTGAGGCGCAGCGACGTGTCGCCCACACGCGCGGGCAGCCCCCTCCGGCGGGAGGGGCTGCCAGATGCGGCGCGTGCGGCGCCCGCCGCGGCAGGCCGCTCCGCCCCTGGCTCCCTCGCCGCCGGCGCCACAGGGGCGGCAGCAGCGGGCCGGGCAGGCTGAGCAGCCCTGGAAGCAGGCGCAGCGCGGGGCGCCGCACTGTGGGCCGCATGGCCGGCCCGCGGGCGGGCGGGCTCTGCATGCGGCATCTGCATGGGCGCCCCAGGGACGCGGCTCACCAGGAGGCTCACCACGCCCACGAGAGACGCAATCTGTTGCGCCTGCGCCTGCACCACAGCGAGCACCCCCGCAAGGGCACCGCTGTGGTCGGCGTTGGCAATCTGTGTCGCGCCCACCTGCGTCGGCGCATTCTGTGGCTGAGCGCGCGCGCTCGCCTCCCTGTCCATCAGCCCGCCTACCAGTTGTCTGAGGTCCTCCACTACCGCGCTGAGGGCGTCTGTGGTGTCGGCCGAGGCCGAAATGTGGTTGCTGGCGTTGCCATGCAGGTGTTTCGCAGCCTCCGCGTATGTGGCCGCCCCCCGCGCCCCAAGGAGCGCCAGAGGCTGTGTCTGTGTCTCACCCACGCACGCGCGGTGGCGTGGCGGGGAGTCTGAGCCGGGGGAGCCGCTGCTCACCGGTGATTCTGTGGCGGTGGCCGCGCGGGCGACTAGCGCGCCGGCGGCCTTGCTGTGTTTGCGCGCCTTAGAAGAACGCGACATGAGATGACATGTGTAGCCTTGCCGAGCCCCAACTCACTGCAACTGTAACAGTCCCCGTAGCCCCCACTGCGGGGGCAAACAGGGAAATTTGGGGAGAAATTGGGGGGAAACTGCGGGGGCGAATCGCGGGAAATTCGCTCCGAAAAGTGTGGAAATCGACAATTTCCACACTTTTGCGCAAAAAATACGAACTGCAGCAGCAATTCGGCATTTTCCCTGCTATGTCGCGGGGGCAAACAGTACATGATCGGTTTCCTTAATGACACCACTGAACTATAGGCAAACGATACTACACTCTGCAGTCTCTATCGTCAACAGTTGTAAAACACATCACCCCCACCACTTCCCCCCCCTCTCCTCCTCCGCACAGGAGCTGCTCGCCCACCTCATCGACGGAAACGTGGTCGCTTCGCTGGTCGCGCCGTGAGCGCTCTGACGGTCGCGCCGTGAGCGCTCTGGCGGGCACTTAGGGGGCAAGAGGGGGCAGGAGCAGCGTGCAGCACTTCTCTGGTTGCTTCACTGGGCCGTGCATAGGCAGCGTGCGACTCTTCGCACGTGGTTGCTTCGCTGCTCGCGCCGCCGTGACCGCTCTGATGGGCGCGCCTTGGAGGCTGTGGGGGCGTGCGAGGGCGTGCAAGGGCGCAGAGGCAGCGTGCACCTTCTCACGTGATTGCTTCGCTGGTCGCGCCGCTGTGAGCGGTCTGACGGGCACGCTTTGGGAGGCTGTGGGGGCGTGCGAGGGCTGGGCCGCGCAGAGGCGGCGTGTGACTCTTCGCACGTGGTTGCTTCGCTGCACGCGCCGCCGTGAGCGCTCTGGTGGGCGCGCGTTGGGAGGGGGGGGGGGGGCGTGCGAGGGCTGGGCCGCGCAGAGGCAGCGTGCACCTGCTCACGTGATTGCTTCGCTGGTTGCGCCGCCGCGAGCGGTTTGACGGGCACGCTTTGGGAGGCTGTGGGGGCGTGCGAGGGCTGGGCCGCGCAGAGGCATCGTGCGGCTCTTCGCACGTGGTTGCTTCGCTGCACGCGACGCCGTGAGCGCTCTGGTGGGCGCGCCTTACGAGGCGGAGGCACGTGAGGTCGGGCCGTGCATGAGCGGCTCCGCCCACCTCCTCGACGCATGGGGACGTCGCTGGTAGCGCCAACAGCCCCCCTGGAACTCATCGATTTGGAATTGAACCACTTTGGCTTGAACCAACTGGGGATGGTGTGCGCGCTAGTCACCACAAGACAGCTGGTGCCGTGGCCTCATAGGGGCATGACGCCGCTGCTGTCGGACGCGCCGGCAGACGGTCGCCTCAGCAGAGACTTGGAGGCCAAGCACTAGAGGGCCGGCACACGCACATGCACAGTCGCTGACGGACGCTCAAGCGCGACTTGGCCGCGCCGTAGCAAGCCGACGGGCGTCTCTGCGGAGGGACACAAAGGGAACACGCGAGGGACGGCTAATCGCCAACGGACCCGCCTTGACCGCGATGGGTCATGGGTGGTCGCGTTGATTAGAATCGTTCAGCATAGCGATTTGGACTTCATAATAAAATTACGCAGTGCTTTCCGCCCGCGATCGCGGCGCGTGTGGCCCCGGAAGTCACACCGGGGACCTTCGTGCCGATCTGCCCGGTCGATCACTGCGATGACGACGACACGAGTACATTTGCTTGCGATTTGCGATGCCCTGCCGGATGGAGTAGTGTTGGGCACTCGGGAGACCGGCTTATTTGTACCAAGAGTTTTGAGAGAGCATTTACACGTCTCGCCTTGCGCTACTGACCGACCAGGGACCCCATGCTTTGGAATTCTTTTAAGGCTCAAACCCATGGGCTCAGAGCCCCACACAGAAACACACACACCACCGTTGCTGCGCACACTCGCCACGGGGCACGCACACGCGCCGGCACTGCCGTTGTTCATATCACCCACGACGATCTCAAGTTGAGATTCTCCTGACCGCTGTGCGATCCTGATCCTGCCGTTGCAGTTCACCGCCGTTGCGGTACGCTTGCTTACAGCACGTTGAGGCAGTTGAGGTCGGCAAACGCGATCTGCGTGTGCGCGGTTCGAGGTGTGTGCACACGGGCAGGCAGCGAGTGAGCGTGAGGAGCGACACAGCGGGTGCGCGCGGCGCGCAACACATGCTATGCGAGTGCGGAGAAGCTGGCCGGGCCGGGCGGGCGCGTGCGCAAGGGATTGTGCGTGGCCATGCTTGCGTCGAGTGCGTTCCACGCACATGCATGAGCGCCACGGGCGCCAACACACAGGCCCCCCCCCCCCCCCCCCCCCCCCCCCCCCTCCGAAACACGCACCTGCATGCGCGCGACGAGGGCCTGCTCGCCGGCGCGCGTCCACTGGCGCGGGTCGTAGTACTTCTTGTTCGGCTTCTCCGGGCCCTCTGGGTTGCCGATCTGGCCCTGTGGAGGGGTAAAGAGTTGGTTTTGGTACAGGATATAGGATTTACGGTTGAGGGTACAGGATGTAGGGTTTACGGTTGAGGTGGGTGGAGTGTTTGGGGGAAAAGCGGTCGCACCGAGGGATGGACGACGACACCTGCTTCTAGCTAGCTCCTCCCTCCATGGAGACCTAGATAATCCCTACCTCTCTACTCACTAGGGGGGGGGGGAGATCCGGCTTTGGGGAGTGTTTCAGTGGGGGGAGGGGTCTCCTCTTGTTCGGTGCTCTGGGCCCTCGGGTGGCCGATCTGGCCCTGTGTGTGTGTTGGATTCGGGGGGTGAGATCTGGCCCTGTGTGCATGTAACGACGTAAACGGGGTGAATGGGGTATGTGAGGCATGGGGCGTGGCACGCATAGGGTGTGGCGTGCATGGGGTGTGTGAGGCGTGGGGCGGGTGCGTGAGTGCGAGGAGGAGCGTGGTGTGCACGCACACACACGTGTGTCGAGGAGGAGCGCGATGTGCACGCGCGCACGCGCACACATACACACACACAACACAACACAATGCAGAAACAGCACAAGTGTCTGCAAGTACGCGCGCGCACGCCCATGCACGCATGCCGCCCCCACCACACACGTCTGCACACGCCATCGGGGATCGGAGGCGTCGAAAATAATGTCAAGTCGAGCACACACACACACCCCACGTGCCTGCGGGTGGGCGATATTCTCTGCCTCGTACGTGCGCACCTCTCTCTCGTCTCTCTCACACACACACTCAACACGCACGCATCACTGAGTGTACAATTGAATCAACGGCTTGCCTGCAGGTAGGCGCTATTCTTGGCCTCGTACGCGCGCGCCTCTCTCTGTCACACACACACACACACACACACAGACAACACACACGGTACAATTGAATTGACGACTTGCCTGCAGGTAGGCGCGGTTCTTGGCCTCGTACGCGCGCGCGCCGTCCCAGTACGCCCACTGGGTGTCGGTGTCGATGTTCATCTTGACGACGCCGTACGAGATCGCCTGTCGATGTGGGGTGTGAGCGCGTGTGTGTGTGTGTGCGCGCGTGTGTGTGCTGTGTGTGTGTGTGTGTGTGCTGTGTGTGTGTGCTGTGTGTGTGTGTGCTGTGTGTGTGTGTGTGTGGGGTGTGTGCGTGCGAGTGTGTGTGTGTGCGTGCGTGGGCGTGTGTGTTGTGTGTGTGTGTGTGTGTGTGTGTGTGCATACGTGCATGCGCATGTGTGTGGTGTGTGTGTGTGTGTGTCCGTCTTCGCAACGCCACACGAGACAAAATATGAGCGGGTGGGTAGGGGGGTGAAGGGCAGGTGGGCGGGTGCGGGTTGGTTGGTTGGGGCTCACAAGGGTGCTTGAGAGTGTGTGCGTGGGGGGGGGGTCAGTTGCAGTTACATTGGCTTTCCAGCGAAGACTACCTTCTTGTCCTAGTACCACCGCCTAGACCCAAGTGGAGTTCTGGCCCTAACAATTTCTTGTGAGGGGCGGTAGCCACCAGCCGGCTGCCTGCCAACGTGTAGTTCCAGAGCAAAAAGGAGAGCTATTGTACGACGCCTCCAAGGGGGGGGTCAGACCTTGTAACAATTGCCGGGGTGCATTGCTGTTAGTGGTACAGGCATTGCCGGTGCATGCAGACGGCCTCATGTAACGCTTGGTTGGTTGGTTGGTTGTGTGTGTGTGGTAGACCCATCAGAGTACTATGTGTCTTATATACGACGCCGTCGCTGCTCACGTTTGATATGTGGAATATGTGGGATATGTGGGTGGATGTGTAGGGTTGCCCAAGGTCAAAAAAAGTAGCAAAGTTTCCGCTGGTCCCCTTAGCAGTGTTGTAGGCCTAGGTTAAACAGGAACAGCGCCCCTGGTTTGGGGTCCTGGGGTGGCGTGTGCGCGGAGAAATTGGGTTCGGCGGTGTGGGGAGGCCTTGCGGAGAGCAGTTGCCCAAAATGCGGCCAAGGGGCATCAAAAATGTGGAAACCAGCCTTGCGGCGTGCACTCCTACACTTTGCGCCTGTCCTCTTGAACACTTCGTTTAAAGGTCTACGCACGCGCGTCCATGCCCTCAGATCGGGCGCGGACAGGGATTGCCGGCCTATAGGGCCGTATTTGACACTTCGCGAGTTACGGCCATAGCGACCAGCCGCGTCGCCCCACGCGCCCCACCGACCATGCGGCGTGGATACAGAGCTTATATCAGGCATGGTCGCCGCGTGTGGACGCAGGAGCTGATCATCTGGCGTGGGCATGGGCTGTTGCATGCACCTGACACCTGATGCACGGGAAAGGCAAAATGGGCCAGTGTGCATCCTTGTGCAGAGCACCGGCTTGGCCATGGATGGACCATGCATGCATACACCAGCAGGCCCGGCGGCGTTAAGAGCTTGTAGGAGCCCGGCCATGTTTCCCCATGCGCCATGCGCCCATGCGCCATGCGCCATGCACCCGCGCATGTGCTGCTGCCTGTGCCCGGGGCCACCCAGACGCTGGCCCATGGTTCCAATGCATCTACCAAGCAAGCATGCGAGTTTTGCATGTCAGGCATGCTGTGCACAGTCATGCATGGCTCTTGCTGATTTTCACCAAAACACAGGGAGCCAGCCACGCCGTCCCAGCGGCCAAGGCAAGAGCCCCGCACGCCCCAAATATGTTCATTGATATATACTTGGTCAACATGCTCGGTTTCCCTGAGAGGCTGTGGCGCAGTTCCGCAGCTTTGCAATGCCAAAAACGCCTCTTTCCACCATTTTCCGGCCTTAGCGTGGCCTCGACGCCCCGCAGCGCCCCCATCGACCGCGCCGCCCACTCAGCACTGTTCCTGGATGTATGTGATACTTGTTTCCCGCGTGTGACGCTCAGCCATCAGCGCATGGCGCGTCGCTGGGCCAAAGTTTGGACAGACGCACTGCCACACTCGCCCCCCACCCCGCGCCCCCCTCGCGGCGTTTCCCGACCCCTCCCTCGCGCCCAGGACCCTTTTAACACACCCCGCATCGATCCATCTGGGTTTGGGGCCACTTGGGGCGGGTGAATTTTGACCTTGGGCAACCCTAATGTGTGTGTGGGGGGGGGGTCTGCTATGGCGGCACACCATAGCACGCATGCAAAATCCCACCTCGCGGATCTCCGCGCGCGAAGAGCCGGAGCCGCCGTGGAAGACAAAGTAGACGGGCTTGTCGGACTGCATGGTGGGGAGGGTGGGGTGAGGTTTAGGGTTTAGGGTTTGAACACAGGTGCAGTGTGGTTGCATAGGGTAGAGCAAGCAAGGAGGAGCCGCAGTGGACACAAGTAGACGGGGACACACACACACACACACACACACAGTTACATCGGCTTTCCAGCAAAGACTACCTCTAGTCCTAGTACCACCGCCTAGACCCAAGTCCAGTTCTGGCCCTAACAATTACTTGTGAGGGGCGGTAGCCACCAGCCGGCTGCCTGCCAACGTGTAGTCCCAGAGCAAAAAGGAGAGCTATTGTGCGACGCCTCCAAAATAGGTCCTAACTGCTTCTAGGGGATAGGGGGTCAAGTGGCGCTTGCCAATCTACTTGACCGCCGTGGTGGAGGGGCCGGCGCCTGAGGGGCAGCCGGACCGTACACCACGGCTCTCCACCCGACCCTATCCTGAGCACGCTCAAACGCCGTGTCCGAAAAAGTCTTCCAATCAGAACGAGTGCCACTAGTTTCGCCTAGCTGCTGAATCAGTAGCTTAAGAAAATAGTGTCGGGAGGAGGCTGGAGGCCGGCCTTGCTGCCGAGCCACATCCATTGTGCAGTCAAAAGTCGTACGAGGAAGACGAGAAGCCGGCATGCGCATCACATGGCCTAGCCACTGCATTGATCGCTTTGCCACAAGGCTCTCAATTGGCTCAGTGTCGCACGCCTGCCGAATATAAGTTAATCTGTGCCGGTCGACCAGGCGCACACCCAGAATGCGACGAAGGCAGTTAGAGTGGGCAACCTCCAATCGAGTCAGTTGTGTTTTAGTAGGGGCCCATGTTTCGCAGCCGTACAGAAAGTGGGGCAGCACGAAAGTGTTGTAAACCCGCATCTTAGACTGCACTTGCATCTTCTTGCTGGCCCAAATCTTATCAAAAGACGCAAACACGCCCAGCGCGCGACCGACACGCACACCGATCTCCTTTTCCACACCACCACTCTGGGTTATCCAACTCCCTAGATACTTAAATGCAGAGACGGTCTTCACTTCACCACCAGTCAGCGCAAACGTGGGCAGATCCGCGTCAAAATCTGCTGGCAAAATCATCACTTCTGTCTTGGCGGCGTTGATTTGCATGCCAAAGCTAGAGGACACTTTGTCAAGGATTTTCAGCATAAGCGCCAACTGAGCTGGGTCATGCGAGAACAAACATAAATCGTCGGCATACATCAGCATTACTATGCGCTCAACCGACGACGACAACACAGAGCCGCCGGCTCGGGTCACGACTGACACGCCAGCCCCCTCTGGCATCATGTCTAGCGCCTTTTTCACTATGTGGTCAATAAAAACATTGAACAACACAGGAGCAATGACGCACCCCTGTCGCACACCAGACGACACGGGGAATTCGTGCCCGATTTTCCCAGCCAGCCGCACGGCAGCTGCGGTGTTGGTGTGAAGATCCTCCAACAGATCAATAATGTGCGGATGAACACTATATAATCTAAGGACTCTCCACACGTGCACACAAACACACATGTGCACACACACGCACACACATACACGCGCACACACACACACGCACACACACACCGTCGACTTCTGCTTCTGGATGAACTTCTGTGCGTTGCCGAGGATGCTGGGCGTGAGCTGCACGTTGCCGGGCGAGTACACGCCGTGCACGTTGCCGAACGCGGCCGCGATGGAGTAGCCCTTGGGGGCGAGGGGCTCGAGCGCCTCGTACACCTAACACAGCAAAAATAATGGGCAGCGGGTGGGAACGAAAGAGTGAGGAAGAGAGCGGGTCTGGGAACAGGCTAGGGCACTTTTGGGGGGGCGAGGGAGGCGAGCCGTGCACGTTGCTGTTGACTGCCGCGGCGATGGAGTAGCCCTTGGGGGCGAGGGGCCTCGAGCCCCCAAGGGCGCTTCGTACACCTGATGCAGCAGAAGAAACGAGCAACGAGTGAGGAAAACGTTGCTGTGTGTGTGTGTGTGTGTGCGCGCGTGTGTTGCCGAACGCCGCGGCGATCGAGTAGCCCTTGGGGGCGAGGGGCTCGAGCGCCTCGTACACCTGTGCGTGTGCGTGTGTGTGTGCATGCGTGCATGCGTGTGTGTGCGTGTGTGTGTGCATGTGTGTGTGTGTGGCCCACTCCCTGGGCGGCCCACTCCCTGAGCGGAACCCACTCCCTGAGCGGAACCCACTCGGCGCGAGT